>VSMD01026501.1:0-129141 GCA_008750895.1 Mirza zaza
CCCCCCCCTTCCCAGGGCAGCTCAGACCTGCAGCAGCTGCTCCAGCCCCATCCCGGGCCCCCCCCCCCAGCAGCCCTCCCTATCACTCCCACCTCTGTCCCCACGGGACTGAGCAGGCTGGCACCAGATTTAGTCTTCTTTATGCTTTTACTTTGAGTACTTTATAAAAATAACATGACAAAGTGCAAAAAAAAAAAAAAATACTTGGAAATTATAGAAAAAGGTAAAGAAAAAAATACCCATGCTATCACTCAAAGAGAAGCTCACTTTGAAAAGATTTTGGTATACCTCCTTCCCATCCTTCTGTGCACAGAATATGTAAATATTACAAAAATAAAGCCACATTTATGCATTCTGTAATTTCTCAGTAAATATTTTCGTGCTATCTCATTTAATGGCCGCAATGGATTCCATTATAGGAGTGTGCCATAATTTATTCAACCAGTCTCTAGGCTTACTCCTAATAGGCACTGGACAGCCCTGTGTATACTCCCTCAGAGCTGCTGGACAGATTCCTGTCCTAGTACTGCACACAGAACTGGAAGATAAGAAAATGTGTGGGTTCAGAGAAAATCCAGCCATAGCTGATCTCATGGGCAGCCCTGAAACACTAAGGGCACCCTAGAGTTGGGTCACCTTGAGGCAAAGGGGACTGCTTTAAAAACCTGCATGTCAATGCCACTGGCTGAGGGCTGCCCCAGGGGAGGATGTAACCTGCTCAGTATTTCCTAAGGTGGGCACAGTTCCCTTCTGCCCAAGGAAGCCCTCAGAAAACAGGGACATCTGCAGCCACCCCTCCCAGTAGCTGGGGGAGGAGGGCACTGGCCCCTGGAAGGGATCTGGGTGGGGGCCAACAGCATCCAGTGTCCTTAGGATAAGTACTTGAAGGCAGGATTGCTGAGTTCCTGAGATCTTTGTGTTATATCACCAATTTGACCTCCCACGAGCCTGGGCTGGCTTTTGCTCCCGCCAGTCACTTAGGAGTGGCCTCTCCCCAAAGCCACACCAACACTGGGGTTTCCCCGTCCTTTTTCATCCTCACCAGCCTGATCAGAGAAAAAAATAGCATCTTCCTTTCATTTGAATTTCTTTGATTACCGGTGAAATGGAACATTTTTCAGAGGTTTGTTGGTGATTCTTTCTTTCATTTTTGTGAACTGCCTGTGAACATCTTTTGATGCTTTTATTTTTAAACCAAGTCACTGTTAGCATCCCTTTGGTTCACTTCCAAAATCCAGCGCGAGAAGGTTTCCTTTCTCACTTGCACTCAGCAATCCTGCAAGGTATCAGCAGGGCTGCGCTTCCCGCTTGGCCCTGAGGAAGTTGCGCTTGTATCTCACTAGCCCACCTGCCTCCCCAGAGCAGAGGACAAAATGCTCCAGGCAAGCTGGCTACCAGAGCCGCTTCCGAAGGGCTGCTGCGGGCAGGGCTGGCTGGGCCCTTTGCTGTCAGTCTGGGCCCCAGTGCCATGCCTCTGGGCAGCCTGCCTTTCTGTTCCTTTCTTCCAGGCCTTTGAAGACTATTACCTGGAGCAGAAGCCCAGGGTGAAAGCGTTGCTGGAGTACACCGACAGGGTGTTCACCTTTATCTTTGTGTTTGAGATGTTGCTCAAGTGGGTGGCCTATGGCTTCAAAAAATACTTTACCAACGCCTGGTGCTGGCTGGACTTCCTCATTGTGAATGTGAGTGGCTCAGTGGGCACACGTGGGTTTGGGGTCCCCCCTTCTGAAGAATGGCCACACCCAGTGCAAAGGAAGCTGAGAGACCTGGCCCTCAAGGGCTACTCCAAAGAAAAGCTTTGAGCACTCTGCAAGGAGCCTGAGAATAGCCCTGAGCACTTGCGAGTAGAAAGGTCCAAGCAGAACATGATTCTGACACATTGGTGACCCTCAGGTCAGTCCCCAGCTCTTAGGCCTCCATCCAGGAAGACCACTGCAGTCCTCTGCATGTTTACATTCAAGGCGAGATGACATATGAAGCTCTCAGGGGTCTCGTGGCTTTGCTTCCGAAGACAGGGCTTCTGGACCTGGGGGAGATGTAGCCTGTGAGCACAGAGAATCTGCCCACCTGCTGACTCCACGGTCTTTGGCCTCTGCATTTCAGAATCACCTGGAGAGCTCTGAAAACACAATGAACAAACACCACTATCTCGGAGATTCTGATCTGATTGGTCTTGGGTGGGGACAGGCATTGCCAGCGTGCAGCCGCCGTGGCTGAGAACCACTGAGCTTGTACCACTGGCTGCTGCCCGGTGGCATTGGCAGGAACAGAGGGTCCCTTTGAAGAGAGGATGAGCTGGAGCTCCTGTGTTCAAACTCACAGTGACCTGTGGACACCAACCCTTAGACATGTGATTCCTCAGAGTCATCTCTGCCTGATCTTAACCAGTACACGGCTCTATCTCTGTCTACGCCTCTACCCTCTTGGTTTTGCACTATGGCTACCTGGTTATTTGTTCACTGCAGTGTAGGGGAGGTTCCCTGCAAGCAGGGTGAGGCACGTGCTGTGTTTGTCTCTGCCTCCCCCACTCCACCAGCCACCAGCACCAAGGTCTGCCATCGGAGGTGTCAGGAAATGTGTCTGTATTTGGTGCTGGCCTCCTGAAGCTGGATGGGGTCCAGTACAGAACATTCTGTCCAGCCTCCTATGTTGGCAGGTCCTCCGCAGCAGGCCTGTGCATTCAATTCTCTCCTTTCCTAATGTCAGTGCGCCAGCAGCATCGGGCCGCTGTACCACAGGGATTAGTTGTGAGGCCTGAAATCTGAGTCACAGGTGATAATTTTGTGCATATAAGACTTATTTATAAATGATGGGAAAATGTTTTCTTCTGGTTCCCCACCCCTGGCAGGGGCACAGTCACTCCTGCCTATGTAAGTCTCACTAGCTTCAGTCCTCATCACCTTAAATGGTTTCCTGCTCATTCCATCCATCCTCCTGATGATTACTCCTTCCAATGATTTGTCCTTCCTTCTGCATATCCCTACTTCCATCTGGCCAGCATTTACTCCCCCTTTTTTCCTCCTCACAAACATTGATCCATCTTTCTTCCATCTATCCTTCTCCACTTCCATTCTTCCATCTGCCCATTTCCATTCTTCTTTCCATCTTCCCAACCATTCATTCTAACCTTCCTTTCTTCCATTCATCCATTGTTCCTTAACCTTTATATCTTTCTACCTTTAGATTCATGCTTCTATGCAACTACCCAATCATCTAACCTTCTGTCCACCCTTCATGCATTTTCCATCTAGGAATCCTTCTATTTATTCATGTTTCCATCCATTCATTCTTCCATCTGTCCTTCCTTTCTTCTACTTATCTGTTCATTCATCTCTTTCACTTCTATTCATCCACCCATTCATTCATTCAGTCAACCTTCCAATAATCCACTAATTTATTTCATTCATCCCTTCTATCCAGCTCTTCATCTTTTCATCAATCATTTTACCCAGCCATCGATCATCCTTCTCCACCCATCTATCTCATCCATCCATCCACTATTCCCAACTTCCATACTTTTTCCTTTCTCTTTGATTTCTTTCTTTCAGCCTTCTGTTCAACTATCTTCCTAGTCATATTTGTTTCTGTGATCTTTTGTATTTTTAAATAAATTTTATTGTGCATATTTAAAGCATATAACATGATGTTGTAGTATGTATATTATATATTAATATACATATTTTATACATATATATATAAGTGGTTACTGTGGTGGAATATATTAACATATCCATCATCTCGCATAGTTATCCACTTTTCTTTTTGTGGCAAGAGCAGCTGTAATTATTCATATAGTAAAAGTCCTGAATACAATATACTATTACTAACTATAGTCCTCATGTTGTACATTAGATCTGTCCTATCCATGTTTGTATCCTTTAATCCATCCTTCTATCCAATCATCCTTCAACTTTCCATCCAGTTGTTTTTCCTTCCTTTTTTTTCTTCCTTTCATCCATCCCAACGTGCTTCTATCTTTTCTTCCATTTATCAAATGTCTATTTATAACTACTGAATACAGGATTGTCTTATGAAGTGTTCTAGAAGAGACAAAATCACGAAATAAATGCTCTCTGTCTCCAGGTGTTTACACTTTAGTCTTCCTGCAGACACAACACAGACAGGAAAGTACGTGTATTATAAGGGGGGATGTGGTGAGCACTGTTGGGGACAATTAGCGTCTTGGGGACACAGAGGCATGAGTCTTCTTCCACTCATGGGGTGGGCTGGTTGAGAAGGCTTCACATGGGAGGTGGCATTAGATGCAGAACATAGAAATTAGGAGAAACAAAGAGGTGCAAAGAGAACTGGGGAAGGCTAATCTTAACTAAAGGATGACCCTGAGCGAAGGCGGCAATGCAAGGGTGTTCAGGGACAGTTTGACTTGGTAGAACGTGTGGGTAAAATATAACTGGACAGGTAAGTTGTAACCATAGAATGCAAGCCGAGGAGGGTAGAGCCTACCCTGAGGGTCTGAGGGTGATAAAGTACCAGTGAAGGTTGGGACTAAGAGAGAGAGATGATCATAATCAGATTTGCAGTGGAGAATGGATGGATGGATGCAACACTGGGACCCGGAAACCACTTAGGTGGCTAGTGGCCTGAGCTATGGGAGTGGAGCTGGACCTGGGTGGGTGGGCTTTGCTGGAGAGGTACCAGCCCCCATCTGCCCCAGTTGTAGATTTCACACATGAGACAGGCTTCCCTAGGGCGAAGCAAAAGACTGAATAGGGTCCAGCATGGAACTGGCCCTGAACCTCTCAGCCAGCCAGGGAGCTGGGCACCACCTGCTAGTGTCTGGAGCCTTGTGTGAATGAAGGGAAGGAGGTCTCTTCCATTCCAACTCTTTGTCCTGGTGGAATAAGCCACCCATTGAGAGAATGGACATTGTTTGAGGCTCTTGCACCCAAGTGGAAAGCCGTCCCGTTCTGAAATTCCTCTGTACATGCCACCTAGCTGCCAGGAGAAGCTGAGCCTGAATTCAGCCCACCATCCATGGCACAGCTAGGGCCTCACAGGACTGCCGCACGGCCTCCGTGAGGCTCAAGCCTATACATGAGGCGTCTTCCTGGCACCTTCAAAGTTCCTAGAAGGGGTGACCATTTTTCCACATTAGTTTGCAGTCCTTGGTCCACCACTTAAAGAAAACTATCAGACCAACAGGAGGTCACAACTCAGTCATTTTATCTCAGATATCTATCAAAGCCAGATTTCATGGAGTCATACCAGTCACTCTTACTGAAGAACTGCAGAGCTGTGAGAACTCTGGAATTCTTAGTCTGACTTCCTCACTTTACAAGTACCCTAAGCCTGCAGGGCATTGACCCAGGGTCACAGAAAAATCAGGCATCAAGAGGGTATTCAACCCCCCCAGACCAAGATTCATTCCACCCCACCTTTCTGAGCAAATATAATTGAGACTAACTTTACATCCCTCATTATAGCCCCCATGAAGGGATTTCATCTCTCCAAGTATCTGAAAGTCAAAGTTTCAATGTTGGTGGGGCCCGGCTGGTTGCCCCAGAGGGAAATGAAGGTTGATCTGATAGAGTAGGAACTTGGCCACCTACATAGTGACGTGGGAGTAGTGACGTGGGAGACTGAGTTTTTCTTGCCTAGATGTTCAAATGAGAGATGAAATATTTAATAAAAGGGAAGGGACTGAACTCTTTCTAGACCTCTCACTGCTATTCATAATAAGGTGGGAACTAGGAAGAAGGCTTAGATGAGTAGGGGTAGGAGGCTGGGCAGAGATGTCCTGTCTCCTTCCACCACGACTGCCTTTCTGGACCACTAGTGTGATTTGTTTGCTCTCGCTCCTACTCTCAGATCTCACTGACAAGCCTCACCGCGAAGATCCTGGACTATTCTGAGCTGGCTCCCATCAAAGCCCTTCGGACTCTCCGTGCCCTGCGGCCGCTGCGGGCTCTGTCTCGATTTGAAGGCATGAGGGTAAGACTGATCTCAAAACTTCTCTGATCTGCAGCATTTGGTAATCCTTGTCCACTTAACACCCTCTGTACCACCGACCCCAAGCTCCAGGCCACACCTCCAAAGGTCTGCTGTGAGTCTTCACTTCCTGCTCTGACTGTGGTGGTGCTGCACGTCCTAACTCTTCTAGTTCTCCCTCAAGTCTCTTTGTGGGCCCCTCTTTCCTTGTCACCCATAAACAGCGCAGCCACCAGGACCCAGACCTCACTTTTGCTCTTAGTAAAGTGATTTCGATTCATGGTTCCAGAAGCATTTCTTACCTCAATCTCTCAATTCTGCCTCTTATTCTTATTGTTGACATCTCCAGAACATACCAAGTACTCTGTATTTCCATGACAAATGAGTCTTTCCTCTAACACTCCATTTATGCGTGGTGGCACCATCAGCTCAGCACCTCAGCCACTGCCCATTGGAATGTATCTTCTCTCCAACCTGACTCAGTTATCTGGTCCTGTGGGTTTCTCCCTTCCATCCACATTTCTTCACCTATCCCTATCCATCCACCTTGCCCTCACGGCATCCCTCAGGATGAATGCCCACAGCCTGAGCCTTGTCTGGGGACTGGTGATCGTCCCTGTCCCTTCCTCATGATCACAAAGGCCTCCCAGAGCAGAAAGTGAGATTTTGCTTTGTTCTACCATCATTGGTTCAAAGCAGTCCAATTCACAAGCAAAAGTGGACTTTTGAAATTAACTTGTACCTTTACAAACACTAAGAGCTTAAGATTGAAATAGTTTAAACTTTATTTTATATCCATGTCCTTCTTTGCTGGCTTATAAATGAGCAAGTTTGTGAATATGGATTTGGGTTTTCAGTAATTCTTGACCAAAGTATATTTTAAACTGTATTTTGTGTGTTGTATTTAAGGAGAATAAAGCAAGGTTCTAGAAGTCTGTATGTATAAGTACAACACACATACTCACACCCCTAAATGAGTATGTGTGTGTTTATAAGCTCATATAGCTCCTCAACGCTAAGGAAAGACACAAAAACCTTGCCTGAATAAGGTTTAGGGAAGAATCTTTAAACCCATCTTCAGCTGCCCAGTGTCTCTCGGTCTTCTGAGGCTGAATTATTGCACTAATTAAACTACCTGTTGCATCCAAAGGCCACTGGCTCATGAAGCAGCCTGAGTGAGTGTACAAATGGGATCCAGCAGGGAGGACCGGGGCATTTTTGGGGGTCCCAGGTCCTTGTCTCTTTCCCACCAGGTGGTGGTGGATGCGCTGGTGGGCGCCATCCCGTCCATCATGAACGTCCTCCTCGTCTGCCTCATCTTCTGGCTCATCTTCAGCATCATGGGCGTGAACCTGTTCGCGGGGAAGTTTGGGAGGTGCATCAACACCACCCGGGAAGACTTTCCTCTTGTGCCTTTGTCAATTGTGAATAACAAGTCTGATTGTGTGATTCAAAACTACACCAGCAACTTCTTCTGGGTCAACGTGAAAGTCAACTTTGATAATGTTGCAATGGGTTACCTCGCACTTCTACAGGTGGTGAGTCAACCATGACATCAACCTTGTCTATTCCTTGGACTATCCGATAAAATGGAGGCTCCGGGGTCTCCCAGAAGATGCTATATAGAGACTTAGCAAGGAGTAGCACTCAGTGAGAACTGAGGTCATTTTCTGTTCCTACAGACTACACCATGAGGCTAGAGGACCTTATTAATGAGTGTGATCTCACAGCAGTGCAGTTAGACAAGTGTGGGCTGATAGAACAGAATAAAGGGATGGGGCTGCCATGGGATTTCATCAGGTGATGACATAGAATATACTATCTGTTCAAAATGGGCATGGCGTGCATAGTCACATGTTCAGTCTTCTACTTCACATCATTTCCTAAATGATAATTAATTATGTCTAAATAGGTATATTGTAATGATAGATAATGTCAGTGACAATGACAATCAAACACATTCACATATTCTTTCACTATGCATGCATTCATTCATCTCTTGCCTTCATCCACTTGTTCATTCAGCCCTTTATTCATTCAAGTGTTGATATAATTACTTATACATTTTCCATGCAGTTACCCAAGAGTTCCTGCATTCCATCATTTGTTCATGCATTCATGCAACAAATAATCTCTGAGGAGTTACGGTGTGCCACACACTGTGCTCAGCCCTGGGAGGTACAGCCAGAACTGGCTCCAGGCACTGATGCTATATGAGAAAAACAGATGAATAAGTGAATCAAAACAGTCCATCAAGTACTGTAACAGGTCTAGGAGTGCAAGACATGAGACATCTTTCATGCCCTTCACATGCTGGAGGACACACTCAGTTTTGAGACCTCAAGAATGCTAAATCTGAAGACAGGAATGTAGAGGTCTTCTACTCCCAACTTCCCCCTCTTGCAGATGGGGAGATACCCCATTGTCACATCATGTGCATGAGGTAGGAAAGTGGTTGAGAGAATGGCAGCCCCGAGAGGTGGAGCCTTGATCAAGTGTACAGAGCGGCCTCGTAGCAGTTGGCACCAGAGCCAGACATCTAGGTGCCCAGTCCATGATATATTCTGGAAGGCTCCACATCTTTAATGGCACTCTACTCTGAAACATCCACATGCGGAATTACTTTAAATCATCACGCAAGATTAGCCAAGTCACCCCAGGAGCCTTTACTTTCATTCTTCCTGCCCAAGCCCTTTTCCCCTCAAGACTTCTTAGCTGGGCATCCTACCCTCTCTCACTGGGCCACCATGGCTTGAGAAGGCTCCAGTATAGGTGGATGAGCAGACACTGAGTGGCCTCTACTCCTTGTCTCCAGGCAACCTTTAAAGGCTGGATGGACATCATGTACGCAGCTGTCGATTCCCGAGAGGTGAGTCTCAGCCCACTGGGCCTCCAGCCTTCCCCTTTGTGTCTCTGCCCATGTGATCCTGTGTTTAAAGTGAAATGAAGATGGCCTTGGTACCGGAAGAGGTGATCACCCAGCAGCCTCACACTCTCTCTTCCTACAGCAGTGTCCAGCTGGCCCTCTGTTGGGTGTTAGGTCCACCTAACATGTTCCCCTAACACACATACGCCCAAGGCTTCTCAAGGTCTTCCTCTGCTCACCGCTGAAGAAAGCATCAGATAATCCCCAAAGGACAGTGTATGTGAGGCCACTCCCTGGACAGAGGTGGGATGAAGAGTGGTGGCTAGAAAGGGGCATGGGAAGGAAGCAGTTGGAATTTCAGGTACAGTCTTGAGAGCCAGGCGGGCAGATGCTGCTAGGGAAGGACCCGCTGTGGCAGACACCATGGAGGCCCTCTCCCACCCTTCAGCCCACCTCTCAGTTCACCCACAGGCTGCCTTTCTGATTCTCTGAAGACTTTCTTCTGAGCTTGCTCAGCAACCCCACCCCCAAGGACAGGGGATTTGATGTCCCCAGGGGCAACCCCTAACAGTAAGTTTTAGGAGTATGTAGATAAATACTCCAGCTTCCTGTTCTTTCACCAAAGTTGGTCCAATTCCAAGGTGTGTTCTGTGCAATTCTTCAGAGAACCCCATAGGCTTGAGCACCCCTTGCCCACAATCATGGCAGCTTAACCTCATCCCCTTCCTAGCTTTTCTCCTGTTCCTGCTTATTCCCCCCACTCCCTCCTTCCTGCTTCCTGGGATCACCTCTAAATAAATTACCTGCACCCAAGTCCTTGTCACAGGGCCGGCTTATAGGGTGAACCTAAACTAAGACACTCACCCTCCTTCCCCTCTGCCTTGTCTGTCCACAGGTCAACATGCAGCCCAAGTGGGAGGACAACGTGTACATGTATTTGTACTTTGTCATCTTCATCATTTTTGGTGGCTTCTTCACACTGAATCTCTTTGTTGGGGTCATAATTGACAACTTCAATCAACAGAAAAAAAAGATAAGTGCAGCTCGGGTGTTTCTACCACAGAGGTGAATCTTATTTTTCCTGTCCCCGGCCCACTCGGGCCTCATGGCTAAAGCCAACACTACTCATAGCCCTTCATGCCTGACCAGAAGCCCAATTTCAGCCTTTGACAGCAAAGCCCACCTTGGCCCCCTGATTATCACCCTCACTCCTGTCTGGTGCCTGGGCAGCTGCTGCTGCTGCTGGAGTTGCATCTCTCTCTGTCAGTAGCACACCTTCCTCCCATCCTCACCCTTGGGTCCCAACCCTCTTCCCAAAGTGACCTTGGTCTTCCCAACTGGAACTAGGTATGCTGGGCGTGTCTCAGGTGAGCCCTTTGGAAATATAAAGAGGGGAAAAAATTCTCCGGCACTTGCTGCTCTGTTGGGGGCTCTGATTCCCAGAGGACTGAGTCAGGACACCTCAGGAAGAGCAGGGCCCCAGCATTGGCAGAATCCCAATTTCCTTGAGAAAAGGAGGAAGGCTTTTGCCTCTAAGAATGCTGACTCTGGTTAATAATCCCAAATAATAATAATTCCCACTTGGGAACCTAATCCCAAATAACTTCTCATATTTATATTAATTATAGAACATTATGGCATTAAAGGTATAAAATACTTTCATGTTATCCTTTCACTTAGTACTCCCCATACCTCTGAAGTAGATAGGGCCCCCTATTAGATTTGTGTAAACTGAGATCCAGAGGGAAAAGGGATCATATGGACAAGTCACATAGCACAAACCCTGAAGCCTGGGTTTGCATTCTTGTCTCAACTGCTTGCCTGGTGGGTGATGCTGGCAATATTTTAAACCTTTCTGAGTCTCAGTTTTCTCATCCATTCAATGGGGTTAATAATAAGTACTCTCTGAATTGTAGTAAGAGGTAAATAAAACCCTGTACAAAGAGTACCTGGTTTAGGGTTGAACATACAGTGGCCACAGATGCTAAGTGTTATTATTATAATTTAGAATAAGTATCTATTGGGCAGGCATCTCATCTACAGGAAATCATCAGCTAGGGTCCTGGGCAGGAGGAAAGGGCAGGACAGGTCTGTGGGAGCAAGACAGTGTGGACAACTGTGATAAGTACCCTGGGGAGTTTGGAGATCATTCAATCAATCTTTTCTCCCATCTTACAGGGGAGAAGACTGAGGCCCAGAGACAGAGCTGGCCACATTAGGTTCTCAAGTGAGATGAGCCAGTGATCACGCTGATCATGAGACTGCCCGAGCTGACTCCTTGCCCAGAATTCTTAGCATGGTCCCACCCACTGTCCCCAGCTCCCACCAAGATGATCCTCTTAGGAAGCCCTTTGAGTCCACAAATTTTCTGAAATCTTTCCTCAAACCCCACAGATCTCAGCCTATTTCCCCAGCATTTGCAGTGACTAATTTATACAAACTTGCCATTGAGATGGGTGGCTTTCAAATTATGTCAGGAGATGAAAGGTGAGGATTTGAATGAAGCAAGTCCAAAGGTCCCTAAAGAAAATTAATACCCAATCCTAAGGGAGAAAGACATCTTCAATCATGCCATTTCCGGTGCTACAGCAGCAGAGGGTATGGCCTCAGGAGTATGGGTATGACGGGCAGGGCCTCAGGAGAACCAATCAAAGGTCTCTCTGAGACCAAGGACCTAAGGATGAGGCAGTAATTGTCCTCAGCTCCTCCTCTGCAGAAAGGGCTTGAGAGCCTGTGTCCCAGAGTGTTTGCTCCAGAGGCCCTGAGGAAATCTCTTGCCCCATGGCAGGAAATGTGGCTCTAAAAGCCCAACGAATTCAACTGGAATGAGCAGGTTGCATCCAAGGCTCAGATTTGAACCAACATGTATTCCTTGAGTCCTGTTCCCAAACCCTCTCACACTCTGTCCAGGCAACATCTCTACGTTCCTGGAGAATAGAAACCAGCTTTGCTTCAGAGACCCAGGCAGGGAGTCAGAGGTAGAACACAGTCCCACTGATCAGTCATTGGTTGTTTCAAGACACTTCTTGATCCTGGGCTTGACACGTCTGTCTGCAGAGGAGAGGAGAAGGCTAAGACAGTCCTTTTCCTCCATGTGGTTTGATTTTGGTATCCCTGAGTGTTCCTGTTGCTTTAATAACAACAGTGTGGCCCACTCTGCACTTAGGGGGCCAGGACATCTTCATGACAGAGGAACAGAAAAAATACTACAACGCCATGAAGAAGCTGGGCTCCAAGAAGCCACAGAAGCCAATCCCACGTCCTCTGGTAAGCCCTGGAGATTTCCTCTAGAAGCAGAGCGTGTCCATGAATCCAACCTGATAGCCTCCACTCATGGCAGGTAGGGGCCTGGCCAGTGCTGCTTGTGGAGGAGGAGATCTGGGTCAAGTGTGAAGGCAAGAGTGTTGAGGGTTCCCAAGTCCAAGGAATGAGAAGTTTAAAAGAAGAAACTCTGGCCTTCTAGAGTGAATGTACCTCCTACAGGTGCTCCAAATAAACCTGTTTGGGGAAATATTGAGTTCCCCCAACAGTTTTAGGGTGCAAGAACAGAATTGGAAGCAGATTAAGCTAAATGATAGTTAGGGCAGTTAGAGCCCAGAGATGAAGCATTTGTGTGGTTATATATCACAATATAGGTTGCAATGGAACACCAGCCTCACCCTATGTGTCACCCCACAACTCCAGATAGATAAGAGAGGAAATGGCCAAAACCTAACTCCTCTGGGATCCAAGATGCAGTCATGGTCATGGTCAAATGGCCTAATAGGAACTCTAATAGAAACTCAAAGTCATCCCTCTGGAGTTTAAAGATTGGCCAAAAATTAGGGCCAAACTCTACTTTGACTCCTTTCTTCACAAAGACCTCAGAAGTCATGCCCTTATATTTCTCCATTAAATGCAACACCCAAACCATACATGATATCACCTCAGCCCTCTTCCAGGAGATAGAAAACATCAAACCTCTGGGTGGGTGGCCCCCAGACAGCACCCCTGTTGGGAAAGGATGAACAGGTTTGGAGGTGAAGATGTTGATGTGTCAGAAATTATGCTGAACTTCTTCAAAGAGTTTCTGAGCCATCCACTCCAGTGAATGGAATTGGCATCTTGTCCCTTTATGTAATGTTTCTGTGGCTAAGATGCAGCACAAACCTATTAGACCCTCCCCACACAAGGGCAGAGTCCAAAGACCTTCAACAAAGGACCAGGCCTTTCTCTAAATGAATTAAGAAGACATGCATCCTGTTGGCCAACACAGTAGGTTTTCTAAATCAAGGCATGGTGTTTGCATAAGTTACTCCAAACTGCATGAGAACAGAGTTTCAAAAACATTTACAAGGGGGGAAAAAGTCATGACTTTTGACCCACTTTAGTTAGAAATAGTGGTCATAAATTTATTACTATTCTATTAAATAGATTCTGATTTTAAAAAAAGTGTTACAATGGGGCGTGATATGAGGTTCAGACCTCTGTAGGGGCAGAAGTTTCCTCCCAAATCCCCCATAAGATCAAGATAACTGGGCCTGGTGAGCCTGAGCAAAAGACTCATTAAATATCCCTCAGTCAACAAACCTGGTAGGCAGGAACAGGGTCAAAAATTAAAAGATGTCGGTGAGAGGCTGAGCCTAGCCAACCAGATTCAAGTCAGGGCCCAGGGGAAGAAGATCCTCAAATTTACTGTGAAGCAAGCAACTGAGTTCATGCTGGCCTTTACTGGTGCCTAGACTAATGTTGACTCTGCATTTGAACCAGACACCAAGGAGGTCTATGCTAGGGGCAACCCTTGGTAAAGTCATGAAGGGTTTTGGCACCCTCCCCCGTACACGACACTGTCTCTTTATGACATCCCAGCTTCTCCCCTCTCATCAGCTAATCCCACAGGCCACCAAAGCTTCTTCCTCTCCTGGAGGACAATGTCCCTGGGACGGGATGAGCTGTATTTCAAAAAGGGACCCTGGAGAGGGCATCTGCATACAAAGGCATGAGCCTAATGCTGGAATTTCAGACACTACATAGCACTGGGAGTTGGAGCCTATGGTCAGCAGGAAGACCTATAACAAAATCTCCATTTCTCCTGATTAAACTGCAGCCAAGATCCTCCAAGGATGGCACTGGGGGAGGTCCTGCACATGAGGAGGGGAGTGAGACCTTATAGCCAACTCTGTTCTTGACATTCTCCATCCCTTTGGATGGGGGGAGCTGTATTACCAATTAATTTTTTATTTTTAATTATTATGGGTACATAATAATTTTATATGTTTATAGGGCACATGTGATATTTTCATGCAGGCATAACAATATGGACTGATCAAATCAGGGTAGTTGAGCTCCTTTATACGTCATTTTTTCTTTTTTTTTTTTTCTTGCTTCCCTGAGGACCTTTTCTTTATCTGTGACCTTTGGGAGCTTGATTATTAAATGCCTTGAGATAGCCTTTTGGTTAAATCTGCTTAGTATTCTATGACCTTCTTGTACTTGAATATTGGTATCTTTCTCCAGGTTTGGAAAGTTCTTTTTTATTATTTCTTTGAATAAAATTTCTACCTTAATCTCTCTCTCTACCTCCTCCTCTTTAAGGCCCATAACTCCTAGGTTTGCTGTTTTTAGGTTATTTTCTAGATCTTGTAGGCATGCTTCATTCTTTTTTATTCTTTTTTCTCTTCTGTGTATTTTCAAATAGCCTGTCTTCAAGCTCACTAATTCCTCTTATGCTTAGTCAATTCTGGTGTTGAGAGACTGTTATGCATTTCTCAGTTTGTCAATTGAATCCTTAAGCTCTAGAATTTGTGCTTGATTTTTTAAATTATTTCTATCTGTTTGTTAAATTTCTCTGATAGACTTCTGAATTCCTTCTCTGTGTTGTCTTAAATTTCACTGAGCTTCTTCAGGACAACTATTTTGAATTCTTTGTCTGAAAGGTTACCTATCTCCATTGCTTTGGGATTGGTCACTAGTACCTTAGTCAGTTTGTCATGTCTTCCTGGATGTTCTTGATACTTGTGGATGTTCACTGATGTCTAGGCATTGAAGAGTTAGGTATTTATTTTAATCTTCATGGTCTAGGCTTGTTCGAACCTGTCCTTCTTGAAAAGACTTTCCAGATACTCAAATGGAATTGAGTGTTTTGGTCCAAGTCTCTGGTCACTGCAGCTATATCAGCATTGTGTGTGTCCTAAGCCCAGTAATGCTGTGACTTTTGCAAACTCCTGGTGGTACCACCTTGATGAGCTGGGGTAAGACACAGGAAAATTCCCTGGATTTCCAGGCAAAGTCTCTCACTCTCTCTTCCTTCACCCTCTGTGCTGGGCTGCTGGAGTTGGAAGAGAAGTGATGTGGGCACTCTCTCATGGCCACCATAACCAGGTCACACCTGAAGCCAGACCAGTCTCACCCAAAGCCAGTGGTAACTGTTGCTTGGCTACCTCTGATGCTTATTCAAAGCCCAATGGCTCTTTAGTCAACAGATGGTGAATCCCTCCAGGGGCCTCTGACCTCAAAGAGTCCAATGTCTAGTGGAGAAGAAAAGAAGCACATCTGAAATGCTAGAACTCAAAACTGACTGAAAAGGCTGTGGGAGCCAAAGAAGGGACAGGGTAATGAGATTAAAGAAAGCTCCCTGGAGTCAGTGGGGCTTAAAAGAGATGGATTACTCAGAGCTATTGAAATGTAGATACTCAAGAGAGGGGACTAAAAGAGCATTGCAAATGAAGGGGTAAGCATGGACCAGGACAAAGGAAGTGCCATCAAGGGGCTGGGAGAAGTAATGAGAACTTGAACTAGGACAATGAGGTAGAATCAGCTAAAAGTGAGATTTTGGAAGAGGAGTGTGAGGGAGACAAAACTCATCCATGGAGTACCCAGTCCCTCCAGATGCCTGGTTTATGTTGGCCCAAAGGCCCTGACTCTATCATCTCTTGTTTTCTCAGAACAAGTACCAGGGCTTCGTCTTTGACGTTGTGACCGGACAGACTTTCGACATCATCATCATGGTTCTCATCTGCCTCAACATGATCATCATGATGGTGGAGACTGACGAGCAGACTGAAGAAAAGACAAAAGTCCTTGGCAAAATCAACCAGTTCTTTGTGGCCGTCTTCACTGGCGAGTGTGTCATGAAGATGTTTGCTCTGAGGCATTACTACTTCACCAACGGCTGGAATGTGTTTGACTTCATTGTGGTAGTTCTCTCCATTACGAGTGAGTGGGCAGATACATGGTGGGGAGGCCTAGCCTCTGCTTAGGGTTGTTTTGGCTACTCTTTCAAAACCCAGGGGACAACCAACAAACTTTTAAAAACATATTTTGTCTGTATGTGCAGCCTTCCAAGAGCAGTAGATTTAAAATGCCCCTGGGCTGCTTGCTCAGTGAAATGAAGAGGTTCTGTTGGCCTTCTCCACGCTGTCAGGAAATGTTTTCACACACCTACTCTGGGCATGGCCCATGGCCAGAACCTCGGGGCTGACAGGGAACAATCACTCCTCTTGAGAACCCGAGACTGTAAGATGACGGAATTTCCAGTGGACCTTACTTTTATGGTCTTGAAAGCAAGGATGGGTGGTATAATATGAGGTGAATCATAAAATAGGCTCTGGAAAAGGAGGTGGGTTGCCAGCACAGTGAGGAACGTCTAGGAATAGTTTGTTCAAAGAAGATTCTTGGCCAGGTGCGGTGGTTCACACCTGTAATCCTAACACTCCGGGAGGTCAACTCAGGAGAATTGCTTGAGCTCAGGAGTTCTAGACCAGCCTGAGCAAGAGTGAGACCTCATCTCTACAAAAAATAGAAAAATTAGCCAGGTGTAGTAGCATAGGCCTGTGGTCCCAGCTACTTGGGAGACTGAGGCAGGAGGATCGCTTGGGCTCAGGAGTTTGAGGTTGCTGTGAGCTATGATGATGCTATTGCACTCTAGCCCAGGTGACAGAGTGAGACTCTGTCTCAAAAAAAAAAAGAAGAAGAAGAAGAAGAAGAAGAAGAAGAAGAAGAAGAGGAGGAGGAGGAGGAGGAGGAGGAGGAGGAGGAGGAGGAGGAGGAAGAAGAAGAGGAGGAGGAGGAGGAGGAGGAGGAGGAAGAAGAAGAAGAAGAAGAAGAAGAAGAAAATTCTTAAGTCTGGACTCTGGAGTTAAATTTCTATATAACTGTCCTATTAGGGAATATGAGTCACAGAAAAGTCAAGGGATCAATACCTAGAGATCAATGCTGTTAAGGCCCAGTCTGGGTGTTGTTGAGTGACAGGCCCAGTATTTTGGGCAAATTGTGTTCAAAGAAAATTAAATAGAGTCAGAGGCTGATGTGGGGAGCAGAGCTGCCATAATTGAGTACTCACTGAGTTCTGAGCACTGGGCTAGGCTCTGGGAATCTTCACAGCTGCCCTGGGAAGGAGGTGTTATTATGCCCTTTTTATACATTTAAAATTGAGACTTAGATTTTAAAAAGTATGCAAAGTCACAGAGTTTGCAAGGAGTGGAGCTGAATTTAGACCAGGCTATGTTCTTTTTTTTTTCCAGCATATAATGGGGGTACAAATGTTAAGGTTATGTATATTGCCCTTGCCCCCCTGCCCCCTCAAGTCAGAGCTTCAAGCATGTCCATCCCCCAGTTGGTGCGCACCGCACTCATTATGTATGTATATACCCGTCCCCTCCCCGCCACCTGCCCGACACCCGATAAATTTTATTCCTGTATGTCCACTTAGGTGTTGATCAGGCTATGTTCTTTTAATGAACTTGCTGCCTCCCACCAACAGCCAAGAGACTGTCCCTGGACGTCTTGTGGTTGAGCCAAAGTTTGGCCCTGTGAAGGCTAAATCCCAGCTTACCAGCTCCACTTTGTGTTATAAATATATCCTGATCGCTTATATTCTGACCTGCTTACTTTTCGTGTCAGGGCATAGCTGTAGATTTAATTTCTCATTGATTTGCTATCAAGAGCTGATAGCATCTAAATACAACTTTTAAGGCCGGGCGCGGTGGCTCAAGCCTGTAATCCTAGCTCTCTGGGAGGCCGAGGTGGGTGGATTGTTTGAGCTCAGGAGTTCGAGACCAGCCTGAGCAAGAGCGAGACCCCATCTCTACTATAAATAGAAAGAAATTAATTGACCAACTAATATATATAGAAAAATTAGCCGGGCATGGTGGCACATGCCTGTAGTCCCAGCTACTTGGGAGGCTGAGGCAGCAGGATTGCTTGAGCCCAGGAGTTTGAGGTTGCTGTGAGCTAGGCTGACGCCACGGCACTCACTCTAGCCTGGGCAACAAAGTGAGACTCTGTCTCAAAAAAAATAAATAAATAAAATAAATAAATAAATAAATACAACTTTTAATTAGTCTCTTCACCCTAGTGCTGAAACACAACCTTGAGTTGCATTCATCTGCTCAAGAGGTTTTGTTTTTGTTTTTGTTTTGTTTTGATGTTGCTGCTGCATTTTTTTTAGCCACTTTATTGAGATATGATTGAATGTAAATAGCTGTACATATTTAATGTATACAACTTGATGAGTTTAGAGGTAAGCATATACCCGTAAAATCCATCACCATTATCAATGCCATAAACATATCCACCACCTCCAAAAGTTTCCTCTGGCTCTATCTATCTATCTATCTATCTATCTATCTATCTATCTATCTATCTATTGGCTGCTAAGAACACCTAAAATAAGTTCCACCCTCTTGGCAAATTTTTAAGTGTACAACACAGTATTAGTAACTATAGGCACTATGCTATGCAGTAGATGTCTAGGACTTACTCATCTTGCATAGCTTAAACTTTGTGCCCTTTGACAAACACCTCCCTGATTTCCTCTCCCCCAAGCTCCTGGAAGCCGCCATTCTACTCTCTGCGTCTATGAGTTTGACTATTTTAGATTCGGTATATAAGTGGGGTCATGTAGTATTTGTCCTTCTATGTCTGGCTTATTTCATTTACCATAATGGGAGTTTTTCTTGGTTAGTTGATTGTTTGTTTTGTTTTGTTTTGTTTGCCTTCCAAAGTGAGAAACTCTAAAGCCCATTTTGATTTTATATTAGAGAAAGGAGCTTTCTTATTATGTATAAGTAATGTAGACATAAAATATTCCCGAAATACTTAGTTCTATGATGGGAACACCTTAACTGCCAGTTCCTGTGACCTATGCAGCATTCTGCGTCTCCACAAGGCAGAAATCTCTTACAGAGAGAGCTAGAAAGCAAACAAAGGAACCCACACATCAACCTTTCTGCCCTCCCAGCTTGTCTCCCTCTCTTCCTTCCCAACAGCAAGACACACATTGAGTATCTAATTGTTAACAAGTATGAGGACTCATTTTCCTTTGACACAGGATCCTGGGGCAATTTAAATTAAGACCTAGACCAGTTGAATTTTAGTAGGTTATATAGATACAGAACCAGAAAATAGATCTGATTATATAGGTAGGTTATATAGATCATTTCTGATCATAGATCAGAACATTTTAGTAGGTTATATAGATACATAAAGTACCCCACACTATGGGAAAATGTGCCAATTAAACTGGACTTTAGTAGAAGGGCTTTCGACTCAGCACAGTGGCTCATGCCTGTAATCCCAGAACTCTGGGGGGTGGAGGCAGGAGGATCGCTTGAGCTCAGGAGTTCTAAACCAGCCTGAGCAAGAGGTAGAGCCCCTCTCTACTAAAGATAGAAAAATTGGCCAGGTGTCATGGCATGTGCCTGTATTTCCCAGCTACTGAGGAGGCTGAGGCAGGAGGATCACTTGAGCGCTGGAATTTGAGATTGCTGTGAGCTACGATGACGCCAATGTACCCTATCCAGGGTGACAGAGCAAGACTCAGAAAAAAAGAATGGTTTTCACAAAGATTTCATAATCCCAAATTATAATTATATATAATTATTTCCCAAGTCCTCCCCCCGCCCCCGCCCATTTCCTTCCTTCTTCCAATGCAATATTGTGATCACTATATGCACACAACAAAGGACAGGTAGGAGAAGAGGTCAGGGGGGCCCTGCAAAGATCGAGAGCTTGCTACCACATCTTGTACTCACCTCACTTCTCTCACCCACAGGCCTTGCCTCATCTTTGGTGGAGGCCTTTGATCCCAATAGCTCTCCACAGGCCCCCAAGACCAAGCTTCAACATTTTTCAAATTAGACCTCATATAGGGGGATGCATACAATCTTCATCTTTCCAACCTTGTCTGTAGTTGGGGTTGGGGGCAGTCACTGACCCTAAAAAAAGCCCCTCTCCAAGCCTTAACATGGAGTTCAAACACAGCTGGAAATGAAAGAAACGGATTAAGCCATTATACAGGCAGCTGGCCATTCAAAGCCATTCTGCGTTAGCTGTCAGCGAGTCGCCCCACTCCTCCGGCCCCCTGATCATTAACACCCCAGGAGCTGTACAATTATCCCCGGGGCGATGTGCCAGGAACTGAGTCAATCTTCACAGTGGGAGACAGGGAGATGAATCACAGGGGGTCCCGGCCGTCACAGAGCGCAGGACCAGGGTGGGAGAACAGGCATGACCCACAGGCTGCAATCTCAGGGAGGAGCAGGGTCTGTGTCACAGGCGAAAACAGGCAAAGGACCGTGGACACATGGAACGTGCCGCCGTCCCTTCCAGCTGAACGAGGCTGCAGAAGACAGGGCTTTGATCATGGAGGTTGACCGAGAAGATATTTTGGGCGGAGAGAAAGATAACAACATGGTAGGAAGGGTAAGACTTACTTGAGGGAGAGAGGATTTAGGCAATGGACGTTTAGTAAGCCCCCACTTTGTGCCAACAAGTGTGCCAGGCTGGGAGGGCCCAGTCCTTGCACACGGGTGCTCAAGTGGGGTCCGTACCGAGCAGAAATGAGGGTGTGTGATCGCACCCAACCTCGTCAGACCTCATGGTTGGAGGTACTAATCAGGTCATTTCCCCCCTCTTAAAGGCCTGGTGTTTTCTGCAATTCTCAAGTCGCTTCAAAGTAACTCCACCGCGACGCTCTTGCGGGTCATCCGCCTGGCCCGAATCGGCCGCATCCTCAGACTGATCCGAGGGGCCAAGGGGATCCGCACGCTGCTCTTTGCCCTCATGATGTCCCTGCCTGCCCTCTTCAACATTGGGCTGCTGCTCTTCCTCGTCATGTTCATCTACTCCATCTTCGGCATGGCCAACTTCGCTTATGTCAAGTGGGAGGCCGGCATCGACGACATGTTCAACTTCCAGACCTTCGCCAACAGCATGCTGTGCCTCTTCCAGATCACCACGTCAGCTGGCTGGGACGGCCTCCTCAGCCCCATCCTCAACACAGGGCCCCCCTACTGTGACCCCAATCTGCCCAACAACAATGGCTCCCGAGGGAACTGCGGGAGCCCAACCGTGGGCATCCTCTTCTTCACCACCTACATCATCATCTCTTTCCTCATCGTGGTCAACATGTACATCGCAGTGATTCTGGAGAACTTCAATGTGGCCACAGAGGAGAGCAGTGAGCCCCTGAACGAGGATGACTTTGACATGTTCTATGAGACCTGGGAGAAGTTCGACCCCGAGGCCACCCAGTTCATTACCTTCTCAGCCCTCTCCGACTTTGCAGACACTCTCTCTGGTCCCCTGCAAATCCCAAAGCCCAATCGGAATATATTAATGCAGATGGACCTGCCCTTGGTTCCTGGAGATAAGATCCACTGTTTGGACATCCTTTTTGCCTTCACCAAGAATGTGCTGGGAGAATCTGGGGAGTTGGATTCTCTGAAAGCAAATATGGAAGAGAAGTTTATGGCAACTAATCTTTCAAAATCATCCTATGAACCAATAGCAACCACACTCCGATGGAAGCAAGAAGACATTTCAGCCACTATCATTCAAAAAGCCTATCGTAGCTATGTGCGGCACCGGTCCTTGGCACTCTCCAACCCTCCAGGTGTGCCCAGGGCTGAGGAGGAGGCTGCGTCACCCCCAGATGAAGGCTTTGTTGCATTCATGGCAAATGAAAATTGTGTACTCCCAGACAAATATGCGACTGCATCTGCCACATCTTTCCCGCCATCCTATGACAGTGTCACTAGAGGCCTTAGTGATAGAGTCAACATGAGCACATCTAGCTCAATGCAAAATGAAGATGAAGCCACCAGTAAGGAGGTGACTACCCCTGGGCCCTAGTGAGGACACTCCAGCATGGATGTGTCCTGTTCTGATGGGTTCTTCTGCTCTGTGATAACTCTTTCCCACTGCAGATGGCACCCAGCTACAACCTCACCAATGCATGCCACTGGTCACAATGTCAAACTGGGCAAGGAATGCAATTGGCACCCACCTTTGAAAAAGCCTCCATATACCAAAAGGAGTCAGAGGCTAAGAGCACCTCCACTGTGACTTCCCTTCTGAGTTTCAATATTAGATGATGGATTCTCACTTTCCAGACGATGTCCCTTGTCTTTTTATTTTGGTTGTGACCAGAGATGATATTTACTGAGACAAATTTCTCAGGACCAGAACTTCCAAAGATACATTGCAAGGACGTCGCTGAGTGTCCAACGTGGTCCTCTGTGAAGTGCCACATAAAGACTAGCAATGTCATTTAGGATTTTGCATGACTGCATGTCAAGAGCTTCTGGATGACTGCTCCGGCCCAGGGTAACACTGTGGTCCATGTCATGAAAGAACTTTGAGCTATCCATTAAAATTAATATTTTTAAAGGTATGTCAATACCAATGTTATATCTTAAAGCATCACTTTTTTCCTCAATTGTGTGATACTGACACGTATCACACAATACTTACCTTCAGGGATCCTAATGTTTTGTAGTTTGAGCTTGAGGCCGGGTGGTGCAGGAAGGACAATGTCCTGAGCCCTGGAGATGCAGGTTCTAATCCTCACTCTTCCACTGACTGTCTGGCTGATTGGGGCCAAGGTCTTTCCCCTTCAAAACTCAGTTCCCCCCACACACCACCCCTTATAAGACTGGTGGGAGGGGTGAATGAATGGACACTCTCTATGTGCCTTGCATCTCATGGTGCAACCTGTGCCCTGCCCTGTTCAGATGGGAAAAACACTCTCCTCAGAGGCTCCAATGGCCAGACCTTTCTGCTATGTTACTAAAGAGGCAACTTTCGGATAGATTCCAGAGCCTGTTTGACATCTCATAATCAGACTTTAAGGAAGAGGGCTTTTACACTCCCCTGGGGCCAGGACCACATAATTAGTATCATTAAAGGAAAAGGGACATTTTGAGAAAGAAGATCTGGTAGATAAAAAGTATGGCCAATAGTTTCTTTCATTCATCCTACAAATCAATTTAAGTCTCTACTATGTGAGAGGTGCTGCTCCAAGAACAAGAGATAAAGTAGGAGTTAAGCCCCAAAAGACAAATCAAGAGTTATGCAATGAAGGGAGTAAGGGTTGGCAGAGGAGTGTATCCAGGCCAAAGGCACATAGCAGGTCTTCAGGTCTTTGCTTCAGAAAGCAAAGATTCTGCATGACAACATAGTGCATACGGGATCTTAGTGACAGCTGTGATCTTCTATTCACTTTTAGGACATTCCCAGCCACAATCACAAAGAATAGGTCAACTCAATGGATATGTGTTTGATCATTTCATAGGGGTTTCCATTTGTACCATTACAAAGCATAGAGGCTGATCCACCTTACGTGACTCATGGATACAGATTTTCTGGGGCCTTGTTCTCCCTTCTCTGTCACTGCTGGCCCATCAGATGCCAAAGAGGCTTTCCACATGCTTGTTAGGGTTTGGCAGCACCCACAGATATGGATTAACAAGATGATGGTGGGATAGCAGAGGGAAAAGCCATCTCAGCACAACCCGGCTATTCTCTGGATACCTGATTTATATCTAAAAGAAGAGTTCAACCATATGGCTCTTCCGCCCTACTGCCACTGAACCAAGAAGCACAGATATTGGCTGTGTAGCTTCTTCAACATCTAAACCCCATGCTGTCAATGAAAAAGCCATCTGAGATGATACTAGCCCAAGTGTTTATAAGACAGCTGGGTGGACAGAGAGCTTGGGCACTGGTTTATTTTTATAATGTGATGTGGAAGAATTAAATTCATTAAAACCATCCGACTAGTTTTATTAAGTAGATGATATTCTCAAAGGTATTCTTATTGCATCTTCTGTCCCATGTCGTGAGTTGAATTGTGTCCCCTAAAAAGGTATTTCGAAGTCCTAACCCATGGTAACAGTGAATGTGACCATGATCTGAAAATTAAGGTCTTTGCAGATATAATCAAATTAAGGTGAAGAGTGGGGGCCCTAATCCAATGATTGGTGTCATTATAATGTGAGGGAAATTTGGGTAGAGACACACAGAGAAGAGAATACTGTATGAAGACACAGAAACACGCACAAAGAAGACAGCTACGTGAAGACAGAGGGAGAAATTGGAGGGATGCATCTGTAAGCCAAGAAGCGGCAAGAATTGCTGGTAACTACTAAAAACTAGGAGGAGGCAAGGAAGGCAAGGATTCTCTCCTGGAGGCTGCAGAGAGGGCACAGCCCTGCCATACCTTGATTTTAGACTTCTCGCCTCCAGAAATGTAAGTGAATAAATTTCTGTTATTGTAAAGCTACCTAGTTTGTGGTGATTTGTTACAGCAGCCCCTAGGAAACTAATAGGTTCCACATTTTTCTCACCCCAAATTATAATATAAGCCATTGGAAAGGGGATTTTTTAAATATATGCTTATATATATATATATACACACACACACACACACACACACACACACACACTTATACCTACACATACATGCATATATCTTGCATTACACAGAGTTTTCAGAAATATATCTAATGCAAATGGAAGATTCTGTCTTGAAAATTTCACTAGATCCAGTTTAAAGTTCACCTGGTTGTCCAATTACAAGGTAGGAATTAGACTTCTAGGGGAGCAACCCTGAGAGCCAGAACTACCTTCTCCACTTCACACATAGGAGATGGCACTGGAATCTCTCGGGCCCAGAATATGTGAGGATGCTTTAGCACTGAAGGGAAATAAGACAGAACAATTGTGCTGACTATATGAATATCTGGAACCTGCAGGTTCTCAAAAATATGCCTCCACCATAAACACTGCCTTGACTTTTTACAACATTAAACTGCGTAACACAGAGACATGGATGGTGAGGAACATTCAGGAACATACAGTCAACACAGAAGGGTAGGCGTAAGCAGAGCCTTGGTGTGCTAGAGCGTTTGCCTTAAGACAAAAGTAAAGTCACTTTCCTGAGTGCTAGGGATGCAATATAGGACAGATCCTCAGACCGGAGCTGAACACAGGCTGAAAGCTCAAAAATAAATTAAAAAGAGAATTCCAAGATTTCCAGTAGTGACAGGGTAAGTGATTCCAATCACTTCTCCCATGGGAAATATAGAAAATGCTGGATAAATAGCAGACAACAAAAACATGTAAGTTGAGAGGACATGAATAGGATAAAGGTTCTAAGACTTTATTATTAAGAAGGAAAAGAAAGGCTTTTCTTGCTATTAAACTGTGGTAAGTTAAGAATGAATGACTTAACTACTAGGGTTACCACTAACAAAAAACAGAGTATATCATTTCCAAAGTAGGATGGGGGAAAATATGCTAAGAAATAATAAGCCAATCAAAAAAGTAAGGTAAGAAAGGGATAAAGACAAATACAGAATAAGAGAAACAAGTAGAAAAGACAGAGTAAAGTGGTATATTGAAACACAAATATGTCATAAATTACATTAAATGTAAAGGGACTCCAGGAAATAGACAAAGTCAGGCAAGATTTTAAAAAGTCAAATAAACTATGTTTACAGAGAGCTACACCTAAAACCCAATGTTATCAAAAGGGCAAAAATGATAGAAAAAAATGTGCCATGTAAATATTAATATTAATAAAGCCGCAGCAAAATTCATATTCAAGTTCTTAGGGAATATTCACAAAAATAGACCATATACCTGGCCAAGAATAAGATTCAAAAAATGTTCAAGGAATTAAAAGAATATAGTGTGTGTTTTCAGAACATAATACAATTTAGCTGAGAATCAATAAGAGAAGAAAACAGACCCAAACATATGTATGGACATTTAATATATGGCCAAGATGGAATAGCAGAGCAGTGAGGAAAAAATTGTCTTCCTATAAATGGTGCTGGGAAAATTGTGTTTTCATAAGAAAAAGAAAAAGATTAGATCCTAACTAAAATCATATTTAAAAATCAATTTCAGGTGTACTTAAATGTGAAAGGCAAATCTACAAGGCTTTTAGAAGATAATAGAGGAAAATATCTACATGACTGTAGAATAAAGAAAAGACTGATAAATGTGACTACGTTAAAATCTAGAACATCAGTTCGTTAAAATATATCATTGAAAATGAAAAGGCAAACTATAGAGAGGAAGAAAATATTTAAAACAGGTTTATTCAACAGAAGTCTACTATCCAGAGAGGAGATTTTTGTGAACTTCTGTAAATCAATACAAAGTAGACAATACAATAGAAAAGGTGGCAAGAGACTTGAAGAGGCACTTGACAAAAGAGAAAATCGGAATAACCGACAAGCATATTAAAAGGGTGTGCCACCTAATCAGAAATCAGGAAAATGCAAATTAAAACCACAGTGCAATACCACCACACATCTATTAGATCTGCAAAAATGTTAGAGTCTAACAAATATCAAGTGTTGGCAAAGGTGGAGAACAATAGGATCTCACGCACTGCTGGCGAGGTTGTAAATGGGCACGACCACAGTCGTGTGTCACTTAACGACAGGAATACATTCTGAGAAGTGTGTCATTAGTCGATGTTATTGTGTGAACGTCAAAGAGGGTACTTAAACAAATCTAGATGGCATGTCCTACTACACACCTGGGCTATATGGTACGGACTATTGCTCCTGGGCTACAGACCTGTACAGCAGGTTACTGCACTGAATACTGTAGACAACTGTAACACGATGGTATTTGTATATTTAAACGTGGAAAAGATACTATAAAAATGTGGCATAAAAGATAAAAAATGATCCACCTGTGTAGAGGACTTGCCATGAATGGAGGTTGCAGAGGTTGCTCTGGGTGAGTCAGTGAGTGAGAGGTGAGTGAATGGGAAGGCCTAGGCCGTTACTGCACACTACCGTAGACTTTATAAACACTGTACACTTAGGCTGCACTAAATTTATTTTTAAAATTTCTTTCTTCCATGATAAATTAACCTTAGCTTACTGTAACTTTTTTAATTTATAAACTTTTAATTTGTTTTAACTTTCTGAGCCTTTTATAATAACATTTAGCTTAAAACACACATTGCACAGTCGCACGAAAATATTTTTTCTTTATATCATTATTCTGCAAGCTTTTTTCTAGTTTAAATTTTGTTTTTTACTTTTCAAACTTTTTTGGTTAAAATCTAAGACACAAACACCACATCATCCCAAGCCTACACAGGGTCAGGATTATCAACATCCCTGTCTTCCACCTCTACATCTTGTCCCACTGGAAGATCTTCAGGGGCAATAATACACATGGAGCTGTCATCTCCTATCATCACAATGCTTTCTTCTGGAACAGCTCCTGAAGGACCTGCCTGAGGCTGTTTTACATTTAACTATTTTTTAGTAAGTAGAAGGATCACACTCTAAAACAATGATAAAAAACTATAGCATAGTAAATACATAAGTCAACAACACAGTCGTTTATTATCATTACCAGGTATTATGCACTGAACATAATTGTATGTGCTATACTTTTATACAGCAATGCGGTAGGTTTGTCTACACCACAAACACATGCATAATGCATTGCTACTATTTTTCTATGGCTATGATGTCATGAGGCAGTAGGCATTTTTCAGCTCTGTGTGATCTTACGGGACCACCATCATATATGCAGTCCGTCACGGACTGAAATGTTGTTATGCAGCACGTGACTGTATTTGGGGAAACAGTTTGACTTGACTTAGAAGAGTCGAATACATAAACCCAAGAATCAGGTTTTCCTTTCTTAGGTATGAAAACTAGAGAAAACCATGCACACCTGCGCTAGGAGACATGTACAAGAAGATTTCTGATCAATATTTTTCATAATGGACTCAAATTAGAAACAACCCAATGTCCATCAGCAGTAAAAATAATTTAATAAATTGTGGTGTATTTTTTAAAATGTAATTTTAAGCAGTAAGGAAAATAGATGAGATACAGTCATGCATCTATAAATGAATCTTACAAGTATAATATTAAGTGAAAGAAGCCAGACACAAAACTATACCTACTACACGATTATATGAGGTTCACAAACAGGCAAAATTAAACTGTGTTGTTTGGGAATTCATAAAGAAAAGCGAGTCAGGGTACATAGAGATCACCACTAGAGTGAAGGAGGCATTTGTGGCTAGATGTTGACAATGTTCTAACTACTCACCCATGTGGTTCTCTTTATGAGTGTTGTCTTTACATCAATGTGTTAAGCTGCACCTATTTTTCTCATGCATTTTCTGTGCGTATGTTCTATCTCATAATTTTTTTAAAAAAACAAACTTTAAACGGTTCAGCTTAGATTCTCCTCCCTCTTCACAAAAGCAGTAACTCTCCACTACTCTCAATTGTGACATTTGTATCTTTGAGTTGGGTCATCTGAGCTGAGTTGTAAAAGGAGAAGAAAGAGTTCAATAACTCGATAGTGGGTAATAAAAAAGGAAATTCTAGGAAAAGGGAATGACACAGGAGATGTGCACATGGGTGAAGAGTTTGGGGAAATGGGACCAGGCTGTTGTGAAGCAAGCATGGCAGGGAGTGGAGGAGTGGGGAGAATATGCTCACAACGGGGACAAAGTTTTGTATCCCTCTGAATTATTTTGGATGGTATCATGGTGATAATAAAACTTATAACAACCTGTCTGGCACCAACCAATTAGCAAGGACTGACCACATAGCTCAAGCAGGCTTCTGGAAGCCCCTGCTTTGCCAAGTATTAATAATAACCCTTTAGTTGTTTGATTGTGGGGAGGTCCAGAGGGAGGTCCCAAAGGAGGGACCAGGACAGCTGGGCAGTGAGGGTGGGGGGCACTCGAAAGGCTTGAGGAAGCAGCTATTAACTAGTCAATACAGAGATGTCTCGTCAAAACTGTGCCTTCCAACCCCATATTAGCCTTGGTTTCATGTGATAGAAATCCAACCCAAATTAGTTAATGGAAAAAAGAAGAAGAAAAAAAAGAAAACATTTTCATCTACTAAACAGGAAACCCAGAGATGCAGCTGGATTCAGGGATAGCTGGATTCCAGAGCTCAAGTGATGCCATCAGGATATCATCTCTCCCTCTTGACTCCACTTTCTTCTCTATTGGCTCCATTCGCAGGCAGGCTGTCTCCGGAGCGTGGCAAAAATTACCCTGCAGGTTGCTCATATCTGAAAATTGACTCCTTCCCAATGATTCCAGCAAGAATCCAGGGAGGCATGTCATGGGCCCTGACTGTGTCACATCCCTTTTCCTAAGCAAATATTGTGTCCAGAACACGCAGCACACTGGGCATTCCTGGATCACGGGCTCACCCTTGGAATCAGAAGCCCAGCCGAGAGCAGCTCCCAAATAGAAGAGTTCTGTGACCAAACGAAAGAGGAAGTGGATGACGAACAGGCTAAAACAATAGCTGCCCAGTGTCAGCACACATTCTTCTTTCCAGACATGCAATATCAAAAATGCCTTCCTGATGTAATGAAAGTATCTCACACAAAACAACACTCTCCCTCTTCCCAAAGGTGGGCAATCTAGAGCCTTGTCTAATAATCGCATTCTGCTTCAAGTCGAGAATGTTTCAAAACTAGATAGCAGCAAATCCTGTCAACTCTGCTTTCAAAATACTTCTAGGATTTGATCACTTCTTACTGTTGTGGCAATGTGTACAGCTAGTGTTACAGCTCTTGACCTGGGGGAAAAAACCAAGCAGCACACGAAGAGTCGGATAACAGTCTTTATTCTTCCACAGCAGGCTCAGCACACCTAGTATTACAGCTCTCTTCGAGTCTCCAGATCTTCTTACCCTTCCTCCCCCTTCTGCTCCTGCTTTTATACCCTGGGTAGGGCTCAAAAAGTGTCCAATCAACTACAAGCTTTAACATCCAATCAACATCAAGCTTTAACATCCAATCAACAACAAGCTTTAATATCCAATCAAAAACAGTGGGATTCAAAAATTACCCAATCAGGATCACACAAGCAGCGTGGCCGGAAACAGGCAGCGGCATGAGGGGCCCCGGCTGGCACGTGGGTGACTCTCTGCCTTGGGGCCCCAGGCAGCTCTCTGCCACGGGGCCGGCCCCAGCAGCGTGCCCTCCAACTGGCCACGGGCAGTGCTGTCCTGCGGAGATGCGGAGTGATGGCGAGGCGACAAGCAGCCGCGTCCCGGCGCCCGACATTTTCCGTATCATTACCACTTTAACTCTGTAAACCTTATCCAAGTAACCATCATCTCTCACTAGTATTGTTTAACAGGTCCCCCATTTCTACTCTTGTCTTCAACAGTCTATTCTCAAACAGCAGCCAGAGCTCAAAATCCACCCAAGGCTCCTGTGGCACTCTGGGTAGATGTCATGACAGTGGTTTTGCATAACCTGGTCCTCACTTCCTCCACTCTCCCCCCTCACTCACCAGGCTTTGGCCATGCGGTCCTCCTTGCATTCCTTAAACACACCAGGCGAGCCCTTGCCTCAGAGCACAGGCCTTTGGGACTTGCTCTTCTCTCAGCCACTATATCCTCATGACTCGTCCCTGCACTTTCTTCAGTTCTTCTTTCACCAGCCTATCTAATTACCAGCCACATCCATAGCACTTAGCACCCTCTGGGACATCACGTATGCACTTGTTTGTCATCTGTCTTCCCCCATAGAATGTGAGCTCTGTAAGGGCAAGGACCATATCCATGCTTCTCATTGATGTATTCCCAGCAACTAGAGCAGTATCAAAGTATATTCACAGATACTCGTCAAATGAGTGAAGTGCTTTCTTTTTTGATCAGTCCAGAGGTAGCTCCTCATGGCCCAAGACCCACATGCTAACCAATCAATATACAGTAGTATAGGACAAACATTTAGCTTTAATTTTAAAAAATCCTACTTAGAGAAGGAGAAACCACACCCAGAAATGCCAATCCATAGTAGCATCCCCTGAAGTGTGTACTCCTTGACCTGGCAGTGGAGGGTTTTCTGGGTCCTGCTTTCTGGAAGAATACCTCCTCCTCACTCCTCATCCTTATCCTCATCCTCATCCGCTGTCTTACTTCCTCCAGAGACCGGAGCACTTGGGAACAGGCAGCTTATTGCACTTTCCGTTGGCACCGTGGGCCCTGGATATTGCCTCTATGTTGGAGCAATCATGGGTGATTACTTGCCTGGACTGAAGTTTCTCTGGAGATACGACTCCCTTAAAACCCTAGTAGGATTTCTAGCTCTTGCATTTTACTAATTTGTCAGACCTTGTTGGGTTATAATCCTTCAATCTAGACTTGGAACCTGGATGTTACTGCCTTTTAGCAATAGACCTCTTGCCCTTCCTACCCCCAGCTCTCAGCTGGATCACCTTCAACCTGGCCTCAGACAGACACTGCACAAAGATGTTGTTGACGAACAATAGGCTTGACTTTGGAGGCACAGTTCACCTGCCTCTTACCCCAGTCTTATTTACTGGACAGCTCTTTGCACTGGAGCAATGCCTCCTTTGCCCTCTGGGGGGTGCAGGAACAGGATCCTCTAGGGGAGGAAGGGATGTTAGTCTTCTCCCAGCTCCAATGCGTACCCCCATCTCTGTGTTTTCAACCAGTGGTGCACTGGTAAACATTTGACAATCAGCTCTTCAGGAGAAAAACAAAAATCCCTAATATGTAGCATTTTCTGATTTATCCGGTGTAAATACTTCCACCATGGCCCGTGTGAAGCTCCCAGAGTGACATCCCTGAGGCAGAATGGGGCACAGATGTGCACTGCCAACTTGAGCCAGTGCAAACTGGCTCCAGCACACCACTGCTTCCAGCCCCTTGCCTTTTCTCTGCTACGATTAGCTTGGTACAGAAATCTTGGGTTCCTGGCCATAGACAGAAAAGGCCTCCCATTCTGCTTTCATACGGGCCAGTTTAGACAGAGTTTGTTTCTTTATGTGACTTTACTAAGCCTGTAAAATTAGCCCACACCTTTCCAATTCTAGAGTTTTCTATCAAGGCCCTTAACCACTTCGGGACCAGCATTGACTGTAGTCGATAGCCACATATGAGTGCACACAGTGACTTTAGCTGACAGCCGTGATATGACTTTTCTAATTTTCCATCTATCAAAATAAAATTGTGAACATTTAAAAATAATGTAATAAAAACATATATGCATATGTTACCTATTCTGATTTACATTACAAGTAAAGCTGCCTATAAAGTAAAACAAGTTTTCAGTGCTTTAAAGCTTTCCTCATCACACAAGAGCAAAACGGATTCATCGTCAATGCACAGCACAAACTATCATGCGGACCATGAGTGCCAGCTGTGGGCAAGGTTTCGTGGCCTGTGAGCGCTGTACCGAAGTGGTTAAACTCCTACGGCAAGAGGCAGGTGGTTCCAGTATCCAGATGCAACAGGCTACAGCTAGCAAGCATAATAGAAATTTCCAGATTTGGATCTGGAGATAAGAAAATCTTCGTGTCCTATACCCTGCCTGAGTTTGGCCAATGCCACATTTTAGAATTTGCTAATAGTAACACCTATCTCTAAGTATCAATTCTGTGTCAGTCAGAGTTACTTGGTTACAAGCAATAGAAACCAATTCTAGCACAAAAGGAATTTACTAGAAGGCTATGGGGAAGCTCACAGATTGGAATAAAATGCCAAACAACCAGGGAGGACAGTAGCCAAGGCTGGTTTCGAGAAGGCAGGCATCAATAGACAATCTCTCCTGGAGGACAGAATAAATCAGATCCAGCTTGTTTCTCTGTTGGTGTCCAGTAATTATCCAAATTCCAGGGAGAGGGCATCTGATTGGCCTGGCTCCAGTGAAGGAAGAGAGAGGCTTTCAGATCAATAGCCCCAAGGAGAACACATGCAATTACCTCCTCCTGCCAACAACTCTCCCCTACAAAAAAAGTTAAGGCACCGTTTGTTACCAAAGGAGGAAGGAAGCTGGGTAGGCAAAAACTCCCTATAAGTGTTACAAATTGCAGGTTGGATTTGTGTTTCTTCGAGATCCTTCTGGCACAGTGACAAATTACTGAGCTTGGGGGCAGGGAGATTAGATAGGGGGTTATGCCCAGTGGGGACCTGAACTATGGATGTTTTAGTCTCTCAAGCAAATTGACTAAAAGTCACCAAGCCTGCTCTGATAGAACACCAATGACCTGGACTAGGGTGTCTGCTCCTGCCTTCATGCATGGTGAGAGGGGAGAGCACTTTTTCTCCAGATAAATGCTCCCTAGGGCCCAAACATCCACAGTGAACTCTGGCTCCAGAAGATCATTCATACGTTCCCTGAAGTAGAAATATGTCTGAAGTGTGTCCTCCTGAGGAGTCCAGATGAATCATCACCCCAGTAAGTTCAGGTATAAAAAGGCAGGATTTGTCTATGGGCATCAAATATGGCTAAGAAAGTTGGTGTCTACTGTGGACCCTTTAAAACACCACTTCTGACAACAGAACCACCGCCAAGAACAGAATTTGGTCAGTATGATTCACTGTACAGAGATATCAAATTCTAAAGTGGTATACATGAGCAAGGTTCATTTTTTTCCTAACCAGAACTGAGTTAATTGATTATTAGAAATGTAGCTGCTCCTGCTTCCTGCTTCCAGATTTAATTGCATTATAAAGCAATTTAAAGGCATGTGCGTGTGTGTGCCTGTTGAATAACAATGTTTCTTGTGGCTAGAACAGGGATCCCCAGAAGCACTTGGAAGCTGAAGATGTCTGCAAATGATCCAGGCAGAAACCTCCAACGCATCAGCTCAGCAATATGGCGCTCCAGACCAAGCTCTGGATGGGAGGGTAGAAGGTCCCCATTTGATTCCTTCTGTTGCTCACATCACAGCTTCTTTGTCTACACAATGGGAGTAAAGATTTCTGCCCTGCTGAACCCACCCAAGAGGTTCAAAGGGAATAAAAACGCCTTGTAAGGTTTAAAGGAGAAAAAGAGCTCTGTGAGGGGTTGTTATGTTGAGACCATTACGAAATTCTTCAGCAGATAGAGAATGTGCAAGTGAGTGCTTAACTCCCAGAGTTTCCTCCTAACGGAGTAGAACAGCAGAGACTCCAAAACACTGGCCCTCTCCCTGATGAAGAGAAAAAAGGGCTTGAGTCTTCCCTGTAATACTCCCTCTCTGAAAACATTCTCTTTCCTCCACTTCCTCTCCTTCTCCCTCTCTGAACACCTCTTCCTCTGGCCATCCTTAAATGTCGGCACTCCCTGGAGTTCAAAGTCACCCCTTCTCACCAAGTCTCTCCCTTGGCTCCAACAGCTCCTGGTTATGTCCACCTGAGTGTCCCCAAATCACTCTAACTCACTCCTCTTTTCCCTAACTAGCCTCCAGCACCCTCTGCCGCTTTTCAGGGTACCGCTTGCCTCCCAGTCCACCCCGTCTGGACACCCAGAGTCAACTGTGACTGCTGCCTTTTCACACACTCCGTATGTAGCTCGGTTCTGCAGTCTCCACCTCAAATCCATCCTCTCACCCTCCATATTTTCACTGCTCTTGTTGCGGCAACGTGTACAGCTAGCGTTACAGCTCTTGTTACAGCTCTTATTCATTTGACAGGAAAGAACTGAGCGGCACACGAAGAGTCGGAGAACAGCCTTTATTCTTCCACAGCAGGCTCAGCACACCTAGTGTTACAGCTCTCTTCATGTCTCCCGATCTTCTTACCCTTCCGCCCCCTTCTCCTCCTGCTTTTATACCCTTGGTAGGGCTCAAAAAGCGGCCAATCAACTACAGCTTTAATATCCAATCAACATCAAGCTTTAACACCCAATCAAAAACAGTGGGATTCAAAAATTACCCAATCAGGATCATGCAAGCAGCGTGGCTGGAAACAGGCAGCAGCATGTGGGCCTGGGGGCATCCCAGGGGCACTCGGGGTCCCGGGGGGCACGCGGGGCCGGGCAGCTGTGTGCCACGGGCCCCACCCCAGCAGCGTGCCCTCCAACTGGCCATAGGCAGCGCTGTCCCGCCGAGATGAAGAGCTATGGGGAGGCAGCAAGCGGCCGCGACCCGGCGCCCGACATTTTCCACATCACTCTGACTGGGGGTCTTGCCTTCTCTCTGGATTACTGTGGTTACTTCTTCCAAACTCTCTGAAACATTAAATTTACTTCCTAGAAATGTGTTGATCCTCACGACCTCCACCAGGGCCCAATGACGTAGGTGCCATAACTCCCATCACTCTGTCCGGGACCATGGTAGTGGAGAAGGCATGCCCACTCCACCCACAGCCAAGCTTGCTTCTAGCTGACCCTAAACTGCTCCAAACAAGAAGATGAAGCAGGTGCTTGTTTGCTGCCCACCCAGGGTTGCCTTGCGGCTCATGCAGAGTTGGCCAGCCATGGCTCCATGTTGCCTCCACCCTCTGTGATAAGCCAGTGAGTCCCATCAACTTCTCTCCCAAAGTCTTTAGAGAGGAGCACTTGCAGGCCAGCCATCTATTGCTTTTAGACTTCTAAGCATCCTCTTGCTACGAGATGCTCTCCATGCCCAGAAGGGAGCTAAAAAGAGAGAAAATGTGAGAGTCCATCCCGCCACACTATGCACCTCACAGGGGGCAGTGCTGCTGCCCCAGCCCCAATGAGCGAGCAGAGGGGTGTTGGGTGGGTAACATTGTGCTCACACTCAAAGGAGCATCTCAACACACGCAGGCTCCTCACTGGACACGCCCAGTACTTTGGTAGCTAGAATAGAGGGTAGCTCCTCCAAAACCCAGCATGGGAGGCCATGCCTGAATCCTACTATTCCAATTCTGTAGCAGGTGCTATTGGTGCCCCATTCCACATCCTTTGCCTTGTCTGACTTCGTACGCAACTTTGCAGCTTTTCTGTCTCAAAACTTTCTCTAAATCCCTGGGCTTCTCCACACAGGCACAGCAGCCCAGAAGTGCAGGGGCAACGGGGGGATGTTGACACTCTTGAGGACAATCCTCAACAATGGAGGACAAATGTTGGAAGATAAACACCGTAGCCTCCTTGGAGGGGCAGCTCTGAGCTCCTCAAAGAATCCCCGGCATGTTTGGGCCTCGGTTGTAGGGCCAGGTTCTCATGAACCTGAGAGTGAGTGCCTCCTTACTTCCGCACCCGAGGCAACTCTCTTGGCTCCCCCCAGTTGCCACCCTGTCCAGTTGCCCACAGCAGTAACTAGATTTTATTTGAGTTTCTCCCTTCCTTGGCTAATGCTCCCTGCTCCTTCACTTTTGCTTCCTGAAATCACCTCCCAAATAAACTCCCTGTCCTCAAATCTTTTTCTCAGCTCCTACTTTGTGGGAACCCAAATTAAGACAAACCCCCCAGACATCTTCCTGCTCGGAATGAGGAAGCCATTTTTCCATTGTCCACATCCACAACCTCCCACCCACAGGCTTGCAGTAGATGGCTTCTGGATAAAGGGAATCTTGTCCTCTACGTTATGGGAGGTGTCGAAAGGTCTCACCCAGAAGTAATATTGTCACCTCCATCTCCCTACCCATCACCTGCATGCCTCTGACTGGGGAGATGGATGAAGCTGCTCTCTACACCTTCTCAAAGCCCTACTGAAGACTTTGATTTGGGTCTTAACTTCCCTGCAACCAGGTGAATCCCCACTTCCCCTCTCAACTCTTCTTTGTGGAATAAAAGGTTAATTACAAGCCCAAGTTCTAGCTTCTCACTGCATATTGTAAACTGAGAAGATTCCCAAAAAGTCCATAACCATCTATGGCCCTTTTTTTCATTAGTTTATTGTACTGGACTACTTTGGAATTCACAGTGTGCAATAAGACCCTCTAAACTGGGACATTACCCAGAAGTTGTCATGGTTCTTTTTCCAGGCACACAACCTTACACTAAGTTGCTGTGCCCTTAACAAGTAGCTCAGCTTGTGCCACTCAGGGCAGCAGGGGATGATGGGAGAAACTCTCTGGCTTCCCCCTTGTTGTCCACCCCATAAAAGAAGTCAGTGGACAGCCAAGGCTCTCTCTTAAACACCAGGAAATAAAGGGTCAAACTGGTGGCTTCATTCCACTGGCATCATGTGTATGGACTATGAAGTCCACCTTCCCTACTCACTGTCCTTGTTTTGGAAAGAGCCTCTACAGTATTTTACTAATCTCTAAATATCTCTAGATGAGGATCTCCTTGAGGGTGATAGAGAGTATTTCTAGGTGTCATTATCCTGCCAGTTTAAATGTTTCCTATAGCAACCAGTTTTCAAAATCCCTCCCTGGATCTTTCCTGTACGAAGTCTTAGACCAGGATGATCTTCTCACACAACACCTTGCTGCGGTGGGACAAGGACTACCATGTCAGTCCAGGTCCCCCAAGAGCCAATGTCATGTAAAAATGATATGTGCAAGAGATTCACTGGGGGGAGACATTTATAAAGAATAAAAGGGAAGGGAACGGGAGCCGACAGAGCCTCAGGTCTGACACCTGTGAGGGGAGAGAAGGAAGGAAGCATGATGAGGTAGGAAAAGCCTTATTCTGCAGTGCAGCTAGGTGTGAGACAGTCTCAAGCAGGTTGGTGGGGAGTCCCAGAATATGGACTCCCCAGTGAAGGAGTCTTTGTTTGGCAAGAATGGCTCAGTTCTATTACCCTGACTGTCTTTGAGCATTGGTGGGAGCAGCACGGGGAAAACATGGCTTCTGCATGAACATTACAGCAGATCCTGAAGGTTCCACAAGTGGAGAGACCATCAGAGCAGATGTTCTGCAATCCATTATCTGAGCATCCTCAGTCATCGTGGACCAGAAAACCTATTTTCTAACTGTATCTAGAAATACCCCTCTCAGAGTGCTCACGGTCATCATGGATTGCCCTCAGGCTGTGAAGCTTTGTTTCTGAAGCACAGCCCTCATCCATGATACTTTCACACTATGATTTTGACCTTCTCAAATCAGTGCTTCAGGAGGAACCTTCTCCCTCCCCTCCTGCAAGGATTGTGCTTTCTCCTCTAATACTGTCTACCAAGGTGGGGTCTAGCGTGAAGCAAGCAGGGTGCCCTGAACACAAGATTTAAGAAGGCACTCATTCTCAAGTGCTCATCCTGCACTTGCATGAGCCTGAGAGTTAATGCCTCCTTACATTTTGCACCTGGCACTTTGCTTGCTTCACCCTAGTTCTGGCTCCCAATTAACTGCTCCTAATCCACTAAAGAACTCTGCAGTATCATCAGCAGTAACAGGCTAAGGTTATTCCCTACCATTCATTAATGCCTCTGGCTCACTGTCCCCATCACTATTCCTGTCCTCAGTCCCAGAATAATTCATCCAACACCCACTCAGTTTTTGGTCTTTTTAAATTCAGTGATCATTTCCTCCACCCTCTATTCACTACCCAACTATTCCCTCTCCAGTGTACTTATCCTACTACTGCCTTCTAAATAATTCCCCAAAGGCTTTAGGTCTTCTACCCTTTGACTTTCCACTCACTGCCGATCTCTCCTTACCCACTTTGATGCCATGGTCTATCTTTATAATCCTATGTTTGCAAATGCTTTAGTCCTTTCCCACTCTCTCCCTGTGTCCTACATGGCTGGTAAAATCTTGAACTACTTCATTTAAGTCCAACTTTCTTCCATCTCTGCTCATGCTCCAGACAGTTGAAAGTTGCTGGTCTTGCTTCAATCTCATTACCACAAACCTTAGATGGGCTGTAAGCCCTGCCCAATGATCCTATTGCATTTCCCTGGAAGGTTCATTTTCCTAAATGACATTGTAGTGCCTCTCCCTTTTTCCTCAAATTTCCAATCCTCTCCTCCTCTCTGCCTTCTTCCCTCCTCCATCCGCAGTCTATGCTCCCAATTCTTACTCCTGTATTCAATGATTCAACTTCATTTGTGTCATTCACTATCCCCTTAAATTTTGTTCAGGATGGAAGTTGTAACACACTTCTGAACGAAATCTTGATTGTCCCTTACCTTTTCTGATTACTCTTACATAATAAGTTTATTGGTCACTTTAAGTCACAAAATACAGCCCTGATTTGGTACATAGAATATTGATCCCATGTAATAGCCAAAGCTTTCAATTCATTCATAGTTTGGGTTACTCCTCCTCCCTCAAACTGGGGTTGTCTTCCTGGACAGAGGATGTGGATTGTGTCTCTCTCACTTGCCTTCTCCCTCTCCCCCAGACGCTGTCTCTGACCCCTACAGGGTTTGGGGGTTGGAGAGAAAAGGGAACTAAGAAATTCTTACCACCTATCACTGCGGTGAGTTGACCTCCTACTCTCCAAGCCTGGCCAATGTTTACAGATAACTCTCTGGGGGGCTTTTAAGAGTTTATCTTAAAGTTCTCTTTCCTGGGTATCTCTCACCTGCAGTTCTTTCCTTTGGAGTAATATGCCCTCTTCCAGCTCATCTGCCCATTAGCTTCCGTCCACAACCTTGGAAACCCTGAGGTGGTCCTCACTGCAGGTTCTTTCTGCCAAAGTCCCCTCTGAGGGGTCTTGTTAGATGATCTCTCTCTCTCTCTCTCTCAACCCACATCTGATACATGGGTCCTTTACCTGGCAAATTCTAGGGGGGCCCATCTATCCCAGCACAGCCACCCCTCTTTCAACTTCTATGCCCAGAGTTAGCCAGTCTTCAGCTGTTTCCTCTTCTAAGGATGAGAAATGTCAACCACAGCATCTCCCATCCTCAAGGGTCACGAAGTCGGCCTGTTGAAATCCTCCTCGAGAGGCCCAGATGTAATAATGCAGACACCCCACCATGAATGCCACAAATCCAGGCTCTCCCCCCTGTGGGACTTTGGGTAAACTATCTAACCTCTCTGTGCCTCAACTTCCTCATCTGCAAAAAGGGATGGTGGCTGTCCCTACCCCATAGTACTGCCATGAATATTAAGTGACTGGGTCAAAGACTTGGAGATCTGTGCCTGGAGCACTGTACCTGCCTAACAAGTGTTCTCCATCACATTTGCCTCAGATCTCTTCCTTATTCTTGAAAGAACTCAGACATTAAAGCCTAACTGATGTGCCCTTGTATCCCTTCCCAGTCCAACTCTTTCCTCCAAGAAAAGAGGCAACCATTAGCGTGAATTTAGAGCCTGTATATTCTTGCAAGATTTTTATATTTACATCACATGAATGTGTTTAATGAATAATACATGATATCTTGGGTATTTTATAAAATTTGCACAAATAGCATAATATTCCATGTATGTTTCTACAACCTACCTTTTTATTCAACATTTTTAAGCCCCTCATTCATTTTAAATGTTAACTACTTTTATCCTTTGACTATACCACAATTAATAAGCCATTTCCAATTGAAGAACGTATAGACTATTTCCAATTCAATTTTTTATTATTAAAAATTCAATTTTTAATTCAATTTTTTATTATTGAAAACAATGCTGATTAGAGCAATCTTATAAACACTTGCTTGTGTGTATATGTGAAAGTTTATCTGGGGTACACACCTCAAGTTTTTCTATAGTACATGCTGTACATCAAGGGTTGAATATACTTTAAAGTGATTAAACCAAATTATACCAGTAGCTCAGAAAATTCCTGCTTACCCACATCATTATCCATGCCAGATATCAAAAATTTTAATTTTTATTAATATGATGAAATGATAACTCATCTTTATTTTGTACTTATTGAAATAGCTCATATATATTTATATTTGGATTATATATCACTTCTATGTATACATGCAAAAGAGTATGCAAGCAAAACTAATAATTTAAGGTATTCCTAAAGCTTCTTCACAAAGTCTAACTATTCTGAATAACTTTTTTTTCCCCTACAAACCAGGTAGCCCCAGAATCAGAATAGGTTGAGAGTGACTCTAGGCTGTCATATGGTCTGATAACATTTATGGACAGAAAAAGGAAAGTGATGTACAGAATCAGCTGGATTGATTACAGTTCGGAATTTGCCTTATTTGAACATAGTTTGGACAGCTGGCTGCCTATGATTGGCCAAAACCCTGTGGTTGCTACGAGAGTAGGTTATAGTCTGTTTACACAGCTGGGTAGTTCACGATGTACACAATAACCTTTAGGTTGAACTTAATATATGTGAGGAGGCAGTTTTAAGCTAAACTTAATTTAACAATTCCCTTCTTTTGGTCAACCTCTCAAAATTGGGTCAGCCTCAAAGTTGAGAGATTGACCAAAACTTTAAGTATTGACACCACTCTGTCACCACTGTCAATGGACTTATTTGGTCTCAAATCCCACTGAGAAATGTAGAACAGTGGATTTTTATAACGTAGAAACCAGTAAGCAGGATAATAGCAAAAAAACTGGTTGCTTCAGGTTATTTTTTGTAAAATTTAGAGCAAAGGAGACTTCCTTATTATGCTGGAATCTCCTGTTTTCAGGAGAAAAAAAAAAACAAAACACTGGTCTGTTTTGGGATCTAGATGCTTCCTTAAAGTTTCAGTTTGATTACATGGCACTTAGCACGAGTGACTCCATTTTGGTTTGGTCCGGTAGCAAAGGAGACTTCCTTATTATGCTGGAATCTCCTGTTTTCAGGAGAAAAAAAAAAAAACCACTGGTCTGTTTTGGGATCTAGATGCTTCCTTAAAGTTTCAGTTTGATTACATGGCACTTAGCACGAGCGACTCCATTTTGGTTTGGTCCGGTCTGTTGGAGCCTAGCGCACAAGCTCAGTCCCAAGCAATAACTCCCATAATTTTATTTAATGATTTCTTTCTTTTGGTCAGGTTCTCACCTATGTGAGAGTGTGACTAAAACTTAGGGCTTTAGCACTATTCCCAGTTACCATATTTTGGGTTTTTGGTCTCAGCACATCATCCATGGATCATGGTGAACTAATGATCACACATTTCTTTCAGTTTTGTGGTTCCAACTGAAGACAGACCATTTGACATTCTACAGATGGCTGCATGCAAACATTTGAAACTTTTGAGAGAATACAGTGCACCCAGGAGACTACTCTTATAACTATCAGGAGGGTAATACCAAGAGTTTGGAGTATGCTTCTTCGCCAGGTCCCCATGAACCAATGCAATTAAAATCAAATAGATCAAAGAATGAGCCAGAAGAAGAGTCTATTCATTTTAACCAAGCAGCCTGTTCACTAATCCCCTGCAAGAAGTGTCAGCAATTGCAGATTCTTCCTTATTCAGCCAATCTAAAGCAAATGCTACTGTCTAGTACAACTTTGTCTAGTCTGTTCTGCAAGCATATAGGCTTTGCAGTAGAATCTGCTATAGAGCCTATTATGAGGAATTCATTTATAATCATTGCCTCATTTATATTTATTCCAAGCCATGGGAAAAGTGACCTAAAATATGACGCCCATCCAAGAGGGTGAAGGCCTCCTGGCAATGTTCTCTTTAACCTATGATGGAGGTTAAGAGAAGTGGACCAATGTTTGGTTTCTGGCTGATTATGGAGCAACAAATGTCCCCTTAAAATTTCTGGCCCAGAGTGACCTTTCATCTTCCATCCATCAAGGCATAAATCTTCCCATGTATTCATGTAAGGTTAGCTGTAAAATCCTCGAAAAATAAAAGAATATTTCATGGGTGCACACAAGGACCCTTTTCTAGTTGCATTGTTGTTCATAGAGGCACAAGCAAGGAAAAATTAAAAGAGGTAAACATTTCGTGATGGCAGAGAAGTGTTGATCTGCGGTCTTGGGAAAACTGTCCACATCTAGGATGCCATTTGCTTCAGGGGAGAGATTCATCTGGTTAGCTTCACCTTAAGGCCTCCAGTGGACGTACATATCCAAGAGTTTATAGGGCCCTTCTGAGTTGTGAGATTATGAACCCAAGGTGCGAGGTCCCAAAGTTTTGCAGCAGTATGGGTGACAAGGGCAGTCTTTCTCTGACATTGTTTTCAGAAGACTCAATATCTGGGTTCTAGATTGTGAAGAGTTTGATTGTCTTCGGTTGGTGCATCATGAAACGCCTCCTTTACCAGATGAAAATGCACTTTGGCATAATGCATTAAAGCCTTGCAGGTGATACGCGAAGTTCTATTATGAGGAACATAGGCCTTTCAGTGACTATTTCATAAGGTATCACCTCATGTTTTCCATTGGAAATGGGTCTGATTGTCATTAATCTGCAATATCTTTCACCAAAGCAATCCAGTCAATCGGTTACCTTTGCCTAATATTATTGTATCTGTAACATCTTATTTAACTGTTTTACAACTTGTCCAGTAAAGGACAAGTACCTCTAGAGTACTTGAGGTAGAGGTACCAGTACCTCTATTTCTGGAGGTACAGTAGAGGTACAAGTACCTCTATTTCTGGAGATTTCCCCATAAGGGAAACATTTTCTAATAACTCTTGCCCACTGTTATACCACTGGCCTTCTTGCATACATGGGAAAGTGTCTATAGAACCAGGAAACATGCATTGAAAATGGTATTTGAATAAAATCCTTCCATAAGTGTTCAGACCTCCCATCAGGTAGCAGAAAGGTACCTGAAGTTTTGATTGTCTTCCCAGAAATACATATTTGACAAATATTGGTTATAAACCATTTTAGCAATTTATAACAGTTACCATGCCTGTCAAATTTATTATAATTTGGGTCATTTTTATCTCTTCCATGATGAGTCATGGAGTGCAAAGCTTTTAATAACGGAAGCTTTAAGGACTCAGGAAGGAGCAGGCAGCCATCCAGGCTGTCCATGAGTCCACACTTAACATTGGATTTATACCCTCTTAAATACCAATTTTGTTTCTCCAATTTAGCTACATAGTGCTATATATTAAATGGGTTATCATAGGTGATTTAACTTGGACCATGGAGTTAATTCAAATTGCATATCTTAACAATTTCAGTACTGGCTGATTTAGCATTAAAATCTGACAAACTATTTCCTTGGTATTCAGTTAGTTTCTTTCCTGCTTGGGTTAGCAGTTTTATAAACCAGTCAGTGTCTTCATTAGACTTCTGGAAATTCTTACCCAGTCCAAGTGATATAATCCTGAATTTATCAGAAACTTATATTCAAGAGTGCTTGTCAGGGTCCTCTCTCTCCTTTCAATGAACCTCTTTGAATACACAACACTTTAGGGGTGTAGTTGTTTGCAAAGAGATTTCAGAGAAAGCAATTAACTGTGGAAACAAAACTGAAAATGGTCATGCTTAAAGACACAATTGACAAGAAAGTTTGGTTATTTCTGTGATAGTTATTAGCATAATAACCACAATTATAATTGATAACATTTACAAAGACATCAGAATTTTAGGAATCTCATACCATTTGGAATGTATATTAATAATATATCTATAAAATATAACTTGAAGAAGGTTAAATATCATTTCTTATTTGACAATGCTTCCCATATAATTTAACATATCAAATATGTTTGCATATTATCTCTCTTTTGGATATGCAGGGGCAATTTGGAACATCCCAAATCTAGGTTTTGGTCAAAAAGACTTAATTTAGAATTTGAAATTTGATTTTGGGAAGCCTGTCAAATACATTGACAGTTTAAAACACTTAATCAAAGTAGTATCACAGGTCACTGAAATAAGAGTTATTCATTTAGCCAAAGTGATAATTAAAGGGTTTTAAAAAGCAAAAACCTTTGACAGAGAGTGTAACAGAGTAGTTGCTCCTCCTCCCATGGATATAGAAGTATAAAATTGAGAGTGGGGAATACGTAACAGGGAATGGCCTGGGGGAAAAAATGGCAAAATTTTTTCCTGTCTCTTTGAAACTTCCTCCACTCTTTTTCAGAACTGAAACCTGTATCCCTGCCTCAGGCCAGGAGGAACAGGGAGAAGGTCTTTTGTTCTTATCCCAGGTGGCACTAGCCCCCACGTGGGTGGCTGATGGAGTTCATGGGCTTTGTCTTTGGCAGAGATGGGATGATTAAAACAGTTAACCACCATAGCCTAGAACTGAGAGGCCCTCCCTTTAAAAGCTCTGTATGTCTGCCTATATTCAGGAAATTTGGATTTTAAGATGAGGTCTGCCATTTTTCCTCCTTTACTAGCAAAGTAATCTCTTTCCTCCTCCCCCAAACACTTGTCCTCCTTCTTCTGATTTGGCCTTGTGGACAAGAGCTAGAGTTTTCAGTAACAAGAGAAGAATCACTTTTTCAAAACACCTAATAAAAACAACATGAGACAGAATCTGTCTCTCCCTCTCCCCCTTTTTTTTTGCAGTTTATTCAAAAGATGAACAAAAATATTTTGCTGTCTCTTATTAATACTACATGAAATTATTTTTTGAGACATGTTCTTCTCTGTCACCAAGGCTATCAGAGTGCAGCGGCGCTATCATAGCTCACTATAAACTTGAACTCTTAGGCTCAAGCAATCCTCCTGACTCAGCCTCTTAAGTAGCTGTGAATATAGGCACATACCACCATGCCTAGCTAAATTTTCTTCTTCTTTTTTTGTGGAGATGGGATCTCGCTATGTTGCCCAGGCTGGTCTCAGGTGATCCTCCCACCTCAGCCTTCCAAAGTGCTGGGATTATACCACACCTGGGTGAAATCTTTTGTCCACCCAGCTTACCATGTATAAGAGACAGAGAAACCACCTTGAACCATGAAGGGTTAGAAACTGTGAATTAGGATGGTAGATTAGAAAGACAGAATTGATCGGTCCCTGCTGACCAGAGTCACCAAACTTGGTCTAGACTGCCTATCTTCAAAATTAATTCACATGAGGAAGAAATAAACATCCATTTGGTTTAATCGCATTATGTTAAAGCTTTGTTAAAAGAATTTTATGTTAGCAGATACTCAGGTTTGGGATCTTAGTGTGCTGGGCAGCAGAGCCTTCCCACAGCAGCAGTTGAATCTAGTTTGCGTTGTTCCAACACTTGCAGAACCAGTCTTATCATGCTTTTACTCCCAGAAACCCCTTCACTAGACAGCAAGCATCCCCTCCTTAAAGTCCAAGTTTCAGCTATCCAAGGCCCCTTTTCCCAGCTCTTTGCTTTATACCTACAGCTCTATCTAATTATATCTGCTTCCCGTAGTTGCTACCTCTGTGATAATGTTCTCTTTTTACCTTTTCAGTTACCTAGTTAACAGCTTCATAGCTAGTTAATAATTCTTTAAATTAAATTCTGTCTCTTAAAGTAAGTAGTAAGGACTTCCAGCTTCAGCTGGGAGATATAGAAATCCGGAAAGAGCATTGCTCCCACTCTTACAAGAAAAAAATCTGGAAATTAATTACTTTTCCTAATCCATGAAAGCCCTAAGATCACAGGGAAAACAACTAACTCACTGTCTGGAGACAGACAGGCTCCTATAGGGAAAAACAAGACCTGAACATTTGCTTACCTGGAACACCTGCTGCTGAACACCATATAAGCCAGTGAGAAGATTCAACTAGAAATTGTTAATGAATTGTGAAGGACAAGGGTGAGGTAGTGTGAAAGTGTAAAGCTCTTGAGGAGTAGAAAGGCACATAAATAAGGGAGTTCATGTCTCCTTGCATCGTTCTACTCTAGCAGCCCCATGTGACTCTTACAGGGAAGATTGGAAAGAATCTTGGTGAAGTTCCCTCCACAGTGCTACCTGAGGAAGGGGAACAGCAGCCACTGTCAAAACTCCACCCAGACCCATGTTTCCTATCTCCCCTGAATAAAAAACAAAGGACACTCTACAATAAAGACACCTGCACTCCAATGTTTATAGCAGCACAATTCACAATTGCAAAGCTGTGGAAACAACCCAAGTGCCCATCAATACATGAGTGGATTAATAAAATGTGGTATATGTATACCATGGAGTACTATTCAGCTCTAAGAAACAACGGTGATATAGCACCTCTTGTATTTTCATGGATAGAGCTGGAACCCATTCTACTAAGTGAAGTATCCCAAGAATGGAAAAACAAGCACCACATGCACTCACCAGCAAATTGTATTAACGGATCAACACCTAAGTGGACATATAGGAATAATATTTATTGGGTGTCGGGCAGGTGGGAGTGGGGAGGAGCGGACGGGTATATACATACATAATGAGTGAGATGTCCACCATCTGGGGGATGGTCATGCTTGAAACTCTGACTTGAGGGGGGAGAGGGGGGCAAGGGCATTATACATAACCTTACCATTTGTCTCCCCATAATATGCTGAAATTTAAAAAAAGTAGCCCTTATCTACAGGGGAAAGGCAACAGAATGAGAGCCTGAAAGCACTGGGAAAACCCACTGCAGCCAAGGAAGACCATAAAAATAAAACAAAGCAAAACAAAAACAAAAATAAAACAAACAAACAAAAAAACCTTCTGTCCTCATGGGAAAGGAACAGAAGCATATGCAAGGCCTAGTGTTACATGGGGAGGCAGGAACAACTTTGGAAGCCACAGTCCAAAGCCTCAGTACCTGCCTAAGACTAGGGCTAAATCAATACATCAAAAACTGTTTCCCTCCCCTGCCCCCCCATCATGCTAACAAGTCACATGTAAAAGTAACAGTGAATATAACTGATAGAGCCCAAAGAAATTAATTCCCTATGAGGACTAGCAACGAAGGGAAGACACAAAACCAAGTGAGGAACAACATTTTAACCCAGCCCAATTACTGACTAGATTAACACAAATGCCCACACTAAAGACCTAGCAAAAAAAAAAAAAAAAAAAAAAAAAGCATGCTCATCTCCAAGCATACAAATATTTACCCCAGTGTCTTCTGACCCATACAATATGTCTAGCTTTCAACAAAAATAGTGTGAGACACAGAAAATGGCAAGATAAAACATCGTCTGCAGAGATAATGCAATAATCAGAACTAAACTGACATATGACACAGAAATTGGGAATATCAGACTGAGAATTTAAGTCAAGTATGAGTAATATTGTTAAAGGCTTTAATGGAAAAGGTAGACAGCATGCAATATCAGATCAATAGTTTTGGTGGAGGTGAAAACCATAAGAAAGAATCAGTGGAAATACTAGAAATCAAAAACACAATAACGGCAATGAAGAATGCGTTCAACTTATGCATCAGTAGATTCAAAACAGTTGAAGAAAGAATCAGTGAGTTTAGAGATAGGTTAACAGAAATTACCCAACACAAGCATTAGAAGTAACTCTAACAGTTTATTTGACTTGTTAACTGAAACTTGGATTCAATAGTGGCCTACATTTAATGAGGTTGAAATACTAGAACTTTTCTAGCATAATATTGAGAAGTTCCCTAACATGAAATATGAGAGTGTATTTATTATGTGTGACCTGCACATCAACCCTTCCAACATACCCCTCAGAATAGCTAGAGGACACTCCCTTCTGTAAGGCATTAGTGAGTGGAGAACCAGCATCTTTGAAAGGCTTTTGTAGTGGCTGTCCTAATTCAGGCATGATGAAGGTATGTGCTTGTCATTGACCCGGGCTCTATGATTTCAGTGGGATGATGTTATCCCAGGATAGCAGAGGCCAAAAAGCAGTGTTTAGCTACCTTGATTAAAAAGATAAGACGAGTGTACTTTTATGATAATAGAAGATAGGGGAGAAGAGATAATCAAAATATTTGGAAACATAGGGATCTTTGAGGATGGCTAGTTGATCACAATGCCTTAGGAATTAAGTAGATGGGAAGCCTACTAAACTGCATTTGATCTTTTTAACAGGAAAAACTCCAGATCTAGTGTCCAGAAATATAACTTGAGTCATTGCAATAAAGGGTCATAGCCTCTCGCCAACTTTCCAGACTTTATTTATTCATTTATTTTTGTTTCAGCATATTATGGGGGTACAAATGTTAAGGTTACGTATATTGCCCATGCCCCTCCTCCTCCCTCAAGTCAGAGCTTCAAGTGTGACCATCCCCCAAACGTTGCACATCTCACTCATTATGTTTGTGTATTCCCATCCCCTCCTCCCCCCTCCCACCTGCCCCATACCCAATAACTGTTATTCCTATATGTCCACTTAGGTGTCAATCCGTTAATACAATTTGCTGGTGAGTGCACGTGGTGCTTGTTTTTTTTTTTCTATTCTTGAGATACTTCATTTAGTAGAATGGGTTCCAGCTCTATCCATGAAAATACAAGAGGTGCTATATCACCATTGTTTCTTAAAGCTGAATAGTACTCCATGGTATACATATACCACATTTTATTAATCCACTCATGTATTGATGGGCACTTGGGTTGTTTCCACAGCTTTGCAATTGCGAATTGTGCTGCTATAAACATTGGAGTGCTAGTGTCCCTTTTGTAGAGTGTCATTTGATCTTTTGGGTAGATGCCCAGTAGTGGAATTGCTGGATCAAATGGTAGGTCTACTTGTATTGCTTTAAGGTATCTCCATATTGCTTTCCACAGAGGTTGAACTAGTTTGCAGTCCCACCAGCAGTGTAGGAGTGTTCCTATCTCTCCATATCCATGCCAACATTTATTGTTTGGGGACTTTTTGATAAAGGGCATTCTTACTGGAGATAAGCGATATCTCATTGCAGTTTTGATTTGCATTTCCCTGATGATTAGAGATGTTGAGCATTTTTTCATGTATCTGTTGGCCATTCTTCAGATCTAGTGTCCAGAAACATAACTTGAGTCACTGCAATAAAGAGTCATAGCCTCTCGCCAACTTTCCAAACTTTAACCAGTTCACAAACCGAGACCCTTTTTATTGAAGGGGACACAAGATCCCCTTGAGAAAGGATCCTGCAGAATTTCCGTAAGTACATACTATAAATATTCTACCAGGCTTTTTACAAAGGGACTTGGATTCATTTATTATAGTAACTGTGCACTGGGAAACAGGAAATATCCAGGCTTTCAGTATTTAGAAGAGACTGGCTCTGAATAGACACTAATTCTTAGGAACTCAAAATGTCATTATGCTCTAAGTGAGAAAGTGGGGGCTTTTGTAGGTCAGGTGATAAAAGGAGCTATGACCCAAGTTCATACCACAGTGGACCCAGGAGGCCCACTGGCATACTCCATAGTTACTGGATCTAGATGTGTATAATCCAATATAGTCACCACTAGCCACCTGTGGCTATTTAAATCTAAACTTCCATTATCATATTATCACTGAAAGTTGTATAATATGGCACTGGTCTAGACCAGAGGTTGGCAAACTATGGCCTGGGCCAAATATGGCCAGTAGTCCTTTTATTTTTATACATCCTGTGAGCTAACAATGGTCTCTACCTTTTTTAAAGGTTGAGAAGGAGGAAGAGGAGGAGGAGGAGGAGGAGACAACAAACTATTTGACTTAACATAATGACCTCCAATTCTATCCATGTTTCTGCAAATTACTGTATTTTGTTCTTTTTTATGGCTGAATAATATTCTGTGGTGTATATATGCCACACTTTCTTTATGCATTCATCCATTAATGAACACTTAGCTCTATTCCATATTTTGGCTACTGTGAATAGTGCTGCAATAAACAAGGGAATGCAAATATCTCTTTGGTATATGGATTTCTTTTCTTTTGAATATATACTCAGTAGTGGAATTTCTGGATCATACAGTTGTTCTATTTTATTTTTATTTTACTTTTTTAGCTACCAATGATTAAGCTTAGTGAATATAGTTCTCTTTTAGTTTTTTGAGGAAACTCCATACTCCTCTCCATAGTGGCTGTACTAATTTACATTCTCACCAACAGTGTATGAGGGTTCCCCTTCCTCCACATCCTCACCAACATCTATTATTCTCTGAATTTTTGATAAAAGTCACTTTAACTAAGGTGAGATATATCTCACTGTGGTTTCGATTTGCATTTCCCTGATGACTAGTGATGTTGAAGATTTTTGATATACGTGTTGGCCATTTGTATGTCTTTTTCTGAGAAATGTCTATTCAGATCTTTTATCCATTTTTTAATCAGATTATTTGGTTTTTTGCTATTTAGTTGTTTCAGCTCTGTATATATTCTGGTTATTAATCCCTTGTCAGATGGATAGTTTGCAATATTTTCTCTCATTCTGTGTTTTGTCTCTTCACTTTATTGTTTACTGTGCAGAAACTTTTCAGCTTGATGTAATCCTATTTGTCTATTTTTGCTTTTGTTGCCAGGGCTTTTGAGGTCTTACACAAAAAGTCATTGCCCAGAGAAATGTCCTAGAGCATTTCTCCAATATTCTCTTCTAATAGTTTCATAGTTTCGGGTCTTAAATCTAAGTCTTTAATACATTTTGACTTGATTTTTGTATATGGTGAGAGATTTTCATTCTTCACATAGTTATCTTTGGTTATCCAGTTTTCCTAGCACCATTTATTAAAGATATTATTCTTTACCCATTGTATGTTCTTGGCACCTTTGTCAAAAATAATTTAGCTATATACATGGGAGGCTGGGGCAGAAGGATTGCTTGAGACCAGGAGTTTAAGATCAGCCTGGGGAAAGTAGTGAGATCTGTATCTTTTTAAAAAAATGAAAAAACTAGTCAGGCATGGTGGCACATGCCAGGAGGCTGAGGCAAGAGGAGCACTTGAGCCCAAAGTCTCCTACAGTGTGATGCTGCAACAGCCACTATGATTTGATGTCTCCTTTTACCAAGTTACAGAGCAGAATTTTCAGGGATGGGGATGGTATTACAGAGACCTGCCTCACCCCTTTGTGTCTGTCCTCAGGAATATTTCTCCCTTTGGAAACTCACAGTGCTTCCTATGGATTGAGGCAGGGACAGGTCTCCTGCCAGGGAACAAAAGATGGTGGGGAAGCTAGTTGTCCACCTCAATTTCACTTTTTTCAGTATAGACCATGAGCTGGGGGAAATTTTCCACCAGCTTGGTTTTAGACAGATTAGGGGAGAGGAATTGCAGATAGAGAAATTCAATTCTCTTACCATCTGCTCAGAGTTTTTTTGCTTTTCTGTGGCCCTGGGAACTGACCCACCTTCATATTTGAGTTGTGAGATATTTCCAGTGATAATCTCATTGTATTTGTTTTATGTTTTCTGTTGGGGGAGGAGAGTGAAGCCAGCTTGCATCTATACCACCCTGTTGAAACTGAAAGTCCAAGACAATGTTAATAAAATGAAAAGACAAGCCAAATGCTGGAAGAAAATATTTTCAAAACACAAATATAATAAAGGACTTGGATCCAGAATATGTAAAGAACTCTCAAAGCTCAATAATAATGATATAAAGAATGGACAAAAGATTTGAACAGACACTGCACTATCACTAAAAAATAGATATAAGAACAGCAAATAAGGACACAGAAGATGCTCAACATCAGTAGTCTTTAGAGAAATGCAAATTAAAACCACAATGATATACTATTAAATACCTAGCTAAAATTTTAAAAGACTGACCACGCAAGTGTTGGAAATGATGTGGAAGAAATGAAACTTACCACTGCTGGTGGGAATGGTGCAACCACTTTGGAAAACAGTTTGATAATTTATTTAAAAGCTAGACATTCATCTACCATGTAATCCATTCATTTCACTCTCTGATGTTTACCCAAGAGAAAAGAAAGCCTATGTTCATACAAAGACTTGTACATAAATGTTCCTATCAGCTTAATTTATAATAGCTAGAAACTAGAGATAACTCAACTGTTCATCAATAGGTGAATGGATAAACAAATTGTGATACAACCATATAATAAAACACTACTCAGTAATAAAAAGGAATGAACTATTGATACATAAAATAATATGGATAAATCTCAAAATAATTAAGCTTGAAAGAGTCAGATCAAACAAATAGAAATGTATAGTATGATCTTATCTATATAAAACTCCAGAGAAGTTCAAACTAATCTGTCATGACAGAAAGAAGCTGATCAGTGGTTGCCCGGTCACAGGTGGGGGAGGGCATGCAGGAAGGCACAAAAGGGAAGGATTGCAAACAGGCACAGTGAAACTTTTGGAGGCAATAGATATGTTTGCTACCTTGATTGTGGTAGCAGTTTCATGGATGTACACATATGTTAAAATTACCAATTTGTTGACTTTAAATATGACTCTTTGTAAATCATATCTCAATTTCTAAAAAAAAAGAACTCATCACAATAGTTGTGATCCAAAGATCAGTGTTTTAGTTGTCTATTGATATGTAACAACTTAATGGTCTTAAACCATTAAGATCAAAACTTAATGGTCTTTTTAAAAAATTACCTTTTAACTTGTTAAAATTAGGAATGAGTTAGGAGTCTGGGCAGGGCTCAGCTGAGTGGCTCTTTTGCTGCATGTGGCATTGGCGGGGGTCATTCACTCAGCTTCATAATTCTGGTGGTTGGGACAAGCTGGAAGATCCAAAAAGGTTTTATTCACACATTGGCATCTCAGTGCTCCTTCATATGGACTGTATCTCTCCACGTGGCAATCTTGAGCTTCCTCACGGCATGGTGATCAGACTTTCTGTGCTTCAAAAAATGAAGGGAGAAGCTGCAAAGCTCTTAAGGTACAGTCTCAGAAATCACATGCCAACACTTCTGTTGCACTCTATTAGTTAACTCAGGTCATGGGGACCCCCCAGATATAAGAGGAAATAAAACATACCTCACCTCTTTGTGGGGTTTGGCAAAGAATTTTTGACCAACCACAATCAGGAAGCACTGCAACTGCTGCATATTGCTTATTTATAATAATAAATCCAATCACAAGTCACTGGAATACTAACAATGATATAGAAAAGCTCCCTGACCATGTTTGCCAGGAGAAACAGCCAAAGTAGTAGGAAGTTGGTTTCTGCTTTAAACCTGCTATTCAAATCTCATGCTAGCCCATCTGATTGATGGAACCTAAATTCAAATCTAGAAGTCTGTCTGCAAAGGAGTGTAGGAAATCTGGCTAACCTTCTGGCTTAGGTACAAAAAGATGCACTAGAAGGATATTGGAGTGGAAGCTGAGTGCCTCATCCACTCTGTTCATCACAGCAGGGATAGGGACAGTGTTAGAAGCATCAAACAGCTCAATTTTGCCTCTTAGTGTGATCCAACAAGTACGGACCAGGCACGTGAGCCAAGAGGCAAATGAAGGGCCACTCCCTGGTGTGCACCCCAGAGGCTTGGCTACAACCATAGAAGAAGGCATTTCTACTGGGTGTTCATCTGCCTGGGAGGGGCGTCCTAGCTGGAAAGCTTAGATAAAGGTATTTCAGCAGAGGTTTAGATCCTGGGCATGGGTGAGAGCCATTCAGTAGAAACTTCTGAAAAAATAAAAGCCAAGCCCCAAGTTCACCCTGATGTTTCCCTAGAAAGGTCCAGTGATAAGAATGTGGCCCTGAGGGTGGCCCAGGCTGAAGCCAGGCTCCCTGGGAAGTGTGGCCCATCTGGCCCCCAATGCTCTTTTCCCAGACTGGGAGCCATAAAAATCAGTTGTCTGCAGTGCTCACAAATTACACGGGTTCCTCCATTCAACAGCTAAGTCCAGAGCAGCTCCACACGCCCACGGTGCACATTCAGGATGCCAGGTGCCCAGACCTGCCCCCGGAGACCCCAGCAACAGCCGCCACCACTTACAGGCCCTCGGCAGGTCACTGCCGGTGCCCAGGCCTGTCTCCCGCCGTCAGAGCAGTGAGGGGGCTGGAGTGGCTGACGATCACCCTGGCAGCCCGGATGCTCCATGCTGGGGAGAGTGGGAGGCAGCTCTTCTGTTCTCCTGTCAGCGTTCACTTGAGAAGCCTGCACTCTAGCCCCTGCCTCTTATCTCTTTCAGAAGCTGATATACTTGCCGACAAGAGGCAGCTTTTGTCAGCCGCTGCCAGTTCCCAGCAATTTCTGGCCCGAAGCGTTGACTTCCAGTGAAAAAAAAAACCAAAGTCTTCTGAATTCTCTCGTCAGGTCTGGCACCTTTGTTTATGCACTTCCCTTGGGAGCATGCAGGTGGCATGGGGGAGGCGGGGACAGCCAGGACTCTTGTCAGTGCAGAGAGCCCCAGGCAGGGGAAAGGCAGCAGGAGAGGCTGCATCTTTCCTGGAGTGCCTCCTTCATTCATGATACCCACGTTCTTGCTGGATATTACAGGTAGAGCAAGTGGAGGATTTCAGAATCCCATGCTTTTCTGGGGAAACTGAGGCCGGGAGCAGTCTCCCAGCTAGTCTACATAGCACTGGGACTTCAGTCAATGGCTCCGCTGGTCCCGTGTCCAGTCCTTTTTTCTGTCTCTGTGGCTTTTTTGTTTCTAAGAAGCTGGAGGGTGCTGGAGGAGGCAAGAAGCTGGTTGGGGGGGCGACAGGATGGGGGTGGGGGGGCTCGGGAGTCTCCCACATGTGGGACAGGTCCTCACTTGCTAGCTCCCTCCCTGTCCTCCACCACCGAAACACTGGGGAGAAAGTGTCTCATCAAAACAAAACACAAAACAGTCTTTTGTTTCAAAGTCCAGACGCTTGTTTCTGGGCAACGAGATCCTCTAGCTCAGGCTCACGTGCAGAGCGGCAGAGACTGAAAGCCTCGAACGCAGGGGCTGTTCCAACAGAGGCTCTGACCACCGTCTCTCTAACAGCCTCGGTCCCCGTGTTTCTCTTCTGCTCACACACTCACGCACTCGCACCCTCCCGAAGGAAGCCCCGTTTCCATTCCAAAAGGTAAAAAAAAAAAAAAAAAAAAAAAAGCCTTCTTTTTTGTCTTTTAAAATGTGTATTTATTTATAATTTAATTTACATTCAGGCAAATTCATCCTTCTTGGTGCGCAGTTCCGTGAGTTTTGACAAAGGCAGAGCCACCGAGCCACCACTGCGGTTAAGAGACAGAACATCCATCGCCCCTCCCTCGCGGCCGCCCCTGTGCAGTCCCAGCCCCTGGCAACCACTCGTCTGTTTCCTGTTCCTTTAATTTTGCCTGCTCCACAATGCCACATAAACGAAACGATATCGTGCATGTCACCTTTGGAGTCTGCCTTCTTTCACCTAGCATGACACATTTAAGATTCGCCTATGTTGTGTGTATCGATAAAAAACGCTTCTTAAAGGTATAACAATAAAATGCTGGTGGAAACCCAGTGCCCAGCCACAATCCCCATCCAGCGGGAGCCTCCAGCTCTGAGCACAGCTCACCAGCTCCTCTGTACTCACAAGGCTCCCTTCCATCCTCAGCCCTACTCCTGTCCCTGACCTGCTCGCTCATCTCAACATGCAGCCTGCCCGGAAGCCCGAATTCCCAGCCTTCCTACCAGCACCTTCGTGCTTCTGACGCTAGCACATGCGGCCACACTGGGTGCTCCAGTATTCTCATGGGGCTCCTTGACCCTGATCCACGAAAGAAAAACACGAATGCCTACAGGGCCGGGCAGGGAATGTTAATAAACATAATACAACAAGGAATGGCAGGGACAAAGGAAACCTGGAGAGTGCACGTCCCTGATAAAGACATTATTATAAACTCTTTGACACACTCTTCCTGTACCCACCTCCCACCCGAAATACACCTGTAGGCTGAATCTGGGCACCAGGCTCTGAATCGACAGCCTGTGAATACTGTCTTGTCCCGATCCTCTTACGCAGGGGTCCTCAAACTACAGCCTGCAGGCCACATACGGGCCGCCTAGCACATTTATCTGGCCCTCCAGGTGTTTTTGCCGCTGCTGCCTGTCCTGCTTAGCAGCCGACTCTTCCCAGGCCCACAGTGCGCATGTGTGGAATGTGTGCCATACTCTCCAACGGCCCTCCAACAGTCTGAGGGACAGTGAACTGGCCCCCTGTTTAGAAAGTTTGAGGAGTTACGCAACTACCCCGTTGCACTGATGTTAAACATGACAGATCATGGGACAGTCGTCCCACTTTCCTGGAGGTGGCAGAACTCAGAGTGACCGTATATCCCCAGTGGAATGTGATGGAACATGGGGAAGAGGTTGCCCTATGTGGACTTGGGATATTGCTGCAGAATATGCTTCGAGTAGCACATCTGGCAGAAAGGCCACTGCATGGAAAAGATAATGCCAGCACAGCAGCCCGTGCCTCTTGCCCTACAGAGCTCAGGCCAGGAAGGTTGTGTAGCACACAGAATCCATCACTGGCTCTTCCTTCCCCATCTTCTGTCTTGCATCCACCAAGAACAGCACACGCCTCCGTGCATTACAACCGGGGACAGAGCGCCTGCTGTGGTGAGCTGCCCAGAGCTGCTCTGGGGATGGAGGCCCCGTTGTTCCTCCAGCTGCCAGGCTGCTGACAGCTCACAGCGGTGCCCCTTTCTGAGCGCTGCCTTTGCCCCCCGGGAGCTGACTCGCCCAAGGTTATGGCCTCTTGACAGGAGCAGCCCACGGCCAATGACTGGTTGAAGCAGGAGTAGAAAAGCTCGCTCACCCGCCTCTAGTCTCAAATTGGGACAACTCTGAGGGGTCATTCCAGCTCCAGAGCTTCTGGAAGGCTTGGCATTAGAGTTCAACTTCCTTTGCCCAACCCTGCTTCCCTCTCGTCCTCAGGGGTGTTGTTCCCAAGCATGCCTGTAGAACTTGCTGCGTGGCAAATATCCACCCCAGAGTCTGTTTTTAAGGAACACAGTTGAAGGCAAAGGGAGAATAGGCTTTAAATAATATGACTGTCAGATTCAATCTGTAAAACCTTTATTCCATTCTTAAAACACTTTCCCGTATGTTATTTCATTTGCTCCTCTTAACGACTCAATGAGGTGGGTAGATAATGATCCCATTTTACATATGGGTAAAGTAAGGTCCAGAAAGGTTATGTGTCTAATCCAAGATCACATGGACTATAAGTGATGAATCCAATGTAGGCTTCTGGTCCTGCAGCCCTGCTTCCTGGTCACTGCAATGGCCAGACCGATGGGTGAGGGACTGCATTTTTTAAAGAAGAGATGGGATAGGTGGGGGCAGGAGCCGGCTGCCATGGGACAGTTGTGCTTTACACAGCTTTGGGGTACGATGCACATTCCTAGTCATCAGAGATTTGTGTCTATTTTCTCGAAAGTTTCCAGCAGATGGCAGTCGAGTGTCTTGAGGAAGGGGCGGCTCTTTCTCATTTGCAGGCGGGCATCATTTGGACCAGCGGGGACCTGGCAGAGATGAAGGTGATCTGAATTGGGATCCCTGCCTGGTCCCTCAGATAAGAGCATTGACCTGTCCATCATCTGGGGGAAAAGGTGGGAACAGGTCACCATCCCCTTTTGGAAGCATGTCGTGCCCTTGCCTTTGACCACGAATACATTTCTATTTTTCTCTGCTCCTTCTAAGACAGAGGGTCTCAACTGCTCAGTCATGCAAAATAAAGCAAGAATGCTGACAACACATGAAGGTAGCATCTGATTATCATTTTAAATTGTCTGGGGTAGAAACTCAAATGGAGGGCTTTCTTCAATATGTGGTGATTTGAAGACATCTCTTGAAACTTCACTAGAATGACAGTGAGATAACTTTAAAAAGGCATAAACCCTACAGGAACAAAATGTGTGCCACAGGAGCCAACAGCAGAAGTGACGACAACTTTATGGAAGTTTGAGCAGTAACTGCCTTAGCAGAGTGGGGAAGGCAGAATTCAAAGCACCTGCGGAGGAAATAGTGACAAAAGAAAGCAAGGCGTGCCCACCCTCCCTGAAACCCTGGAAAGTTCCCAGGACTGGAGGCATTGGGCACCTTTGAAAGTGGGGGAGGAAGGGTGAGGCTAAAAGTAGGAGAGTTGGTAAACAGTCTGTATTAGGAACAACTGGGCTACCAGGTCCCTCCCCCACCCAACAGCAATCTGGCCACAAATAGCAAAGAATCCTTTCTTACATGTTTAAAAAAAAGAGTAAAAAGGAAGTAGGAAGGCATTGTTTCTGTGGTTCACTGTTGATAGGGTCAACGTCTCTGCAAATATCCTGGCTTTACCTTCGTGGCTGAGAAATGTTTCATCAGCTCCAAGATAATGTCCTCTTTCAAGGCAGGGAGAACAGGGAAGAGGGAAGACAGCAGATCCAGCTGCTCGGGTGCTCTTTCATCAGGAAAGCAAGTGCTTTCCCAGAAGCTGCTCTTCCCCAGCAGAGGTTTGCGTGTGACCCTTGGCCATCATCGGGTTACATGGCAGCCACTGGGTACAGGGAAAACCACAGAGGCAAGCACTAAGCTTCACAGCCCTCGTGGAAGAGGCAGGCAAGGAGAAAGAGGGATGGAAAAGAATGTGGGGTGGGCAGAGCTTCTTGACAGGTGAGCAGTGTGGATGGTTAGGAAGTGTCCAGTATCAAAGGTCTTTTCTCTCAGGCTGGTCAGTTTCTTAATGTGAATTTCTCCAACTCCCAGCCTAGTGGGAACGTGCACGTAAGAGCCAGAGTTGCAGCACCCAGCAGAAGCAGGGAACCAGGGTTCTCAGTGGACCCCACACTTGCAGTAAGGCTCCTCGCTCCTGCTTCCACTGTGGCAGATGCCCCCCTCCCAGAGCCCAGAGGGAAGCCTGCTTCGGGGAGGACCCACCTCTGACTGGCAGGGCTAGGGAGGCATCTCTGGGTCTGCTGGCCTGTGGGTCACCTTTCCACCGAGCCACCTGCTTTCAGCCCCAACCCGCACCTCAAACTTCTAAGATGCCTCCTGGTCCTGAGCATTTTAGGGTTCTGAGACAGCACTTGCTTCTTTGCCCATCTCCACTTCAGGAATTAGCAGAGTGAAGAGAACAGAAACACAGGCAGTTACTACTCTTCCATCCACTTACCATCTTCAATCTGTCTCCTCTGGGGGAATGGATAAAGTATAAACAGACCACTCTGCAGCTATCAGAGGCAAAGAACTAGCTGCCTACACCACACCATGGAGAGAGCTCAGAAGCAGAGTGCTGAGGGAGAAACAGAAGAAAAAGAACGGAATCTAGAACAATACCCATTTATATAAATGAAAAGCATATACACACGATTGGCCAATAAACCATGAAAAAGTGCTCGATTTCATTAGTCATCAAGGAAATGCCAATTAAAACCACAACATGAAACCTCTGCACTCCCACTCAAGGGGCTAAAATGGAAATGACAAAAATACTAAGTGTTAGAGGATGCAGATGAACCAGAAGCCTCACGCATTCACTGCCAGTGGAGTATACATTGGTAGAACCACTTTGGAAAACTGTCTGGCAGTGTCTACTAAAAGTGACCACACACTAGCCCTATGACTCAGCAACTCTACTCCCAGGTATGTACCTGGCAGAAATGGGTACCTATGTTTACAAAAATTCATGTGCTAGCATGTTCATAGATGTGCTATTCATAGTAACTCCAAACTAGAAACCACCCAAACACCCATCAGCAGTAGAATGGACAAATAAATCTTGGTATATTCATGTGATGGAATTCTACACAACGAGAAAAAGTGAACTACCACGAGCAACAATGTGGATGAACCTCAGGATTGTAAAGCTGATTAAAAGAAGATAGTTTGCACCATAGGACACCATGGTAAATAAATATCAAAACTAGGCAGAACTAGAAGAAGGAATTCAACATAAGTGCAATGGTTAACCAGGGTAGTGACGGAAGCCAAGGCAAGAGGACTTCTGGGGTGCTATAATGTGTGGTTTCTGTGTGCTGGTTATACGGATGTCTTCAACTAGGGAAACCTCATCGGTGCCCTCTTCCATGTGTAGATTCAATAAAAGCAAAATATAAAAAGAAAAGCCCGAGGCAGTCAAAAAAGAAAACACATTTGCACAAACAATGATACTACGCATTTGAAGACCTTTATCTGTTAGAGAGGCACCTGTGTGGGGAGGGAGATGGCAGCGAGGGGTGGGAACAGGGGGAAGAAATGAAATAAAATAACACAAGACTTGGTGCGCCAGAATCCTCAGCAACAATGTGCTTAACCCAACTTTGAACCGAGTGGGGGACGGGGCGGTTAGAATAAAGGAAATACTAGTTTTCAAAAAACCTTTGATTGTTCTCTGACTGCTGACTACATACATGTTCCTCTTACTGCTTTAATTAAGTCGGGTCTGGCAAAGAGAAGGGAGTAACCCGGTAACCGAGATCTTGGCGAGGGCTCCTTGCAGGAGGTGCCCATCTCCAGACGTCTGTTGCCCTTTCCCGCGCTCGGCGACCTCTCTCGGACCAGCAGGCGTGTTTTTAGGTCTGAATCTCCGCAGGGTTAGAACTCCGGTTCCTCCTTCCCCCGGCTTCTCTCCCCTGGTTGGAATCCGGGTGCGGGCAGATCCAGCAGGTGCAAAGCCCTGCCCGCAACGCCCGTACGAAAGAGGGACATGAACGCCCCGCCCCCACCCCCAGCAACCCTGTCTGCTGCTTGGCCCAATGTCCCTTTGCAAGTATGCATCTCCACTCTGGGGCCCAGAAGCTGGTAGCGGAAGATCTCGGGGAGGAGACGACCTCCCTGCTACTTGCACTCTCCTCCCGCCTAGTAGGTGTGACTCGGAAACGCGGTCCCGCACCCGGGGCTGAGAAGCGGACAGTGCCTGCACTTCTCACTCTGGCCGCTAGTGGGAGCTGCCGGACAACCTGAGGCCAAGTCAGGCGCTGGAGACAGGCCACACATCTGTCCCATCCGTCTGTCCACCAGACACCCCACCCAGTTAAGGGCCAGAGGGTCCCGTGTCCTGAACTTTCCCGCAGACTGACTTTCTTACTGATTCCTTCTTGAAAGCACGGGGAGCCCCTCTGTATATACGTAAGCGGCTCCCAGGGACCCTGGAGCCCCACACTCAGGTCCCAAAGGGATGACCCCTCCCCCCTTCATAGCTGCCACCCGGCCTTGCCAAGATCTCCACGACAGAGTCAAGCCTCAGCCAGCTGGCTCCCGACCCCAGCACCTCGGTGCCCTCTAAGACCTCAGCACCGTTTTGCCTCCGAGAGCAGTTCCTGCTTCTAGGAGCCTCGAAAATTTGGCAGGAAAATAAAATGCTGCTGGGGAAAAAAGACAAAGTCTGTGCGTGTGTGTGTGTGTGTACACGTGCGTGTGCTCCTGTGATGGCTCTGGGCAGTGGCCACCACACAGGGAGAAGTGCCCTGTCCCTTCCGATGACGTTACCAGCCTGCGGACAAAAGGTGGCGGTGGCCTGTTTTGTTTGAACAAGGAGTGTGTTCCTGTGGGCTCCATGTATGTTTCCCTGTAGGTCTGCCAGGGAGTGTGAACAGCTGTGTTTGTCAGTGTATGCCCTGTGTCCACACGTGTGCCGCTGCCTCTCAGGGTGTGTGCACACCTATGACGTTGTCTGCGTGGCAGACTTCGTGTGTACGCGTGTCTATTTCACTGTCAGCACGCGTGTGTCGAGGAGTAGGCTGTATGCGGCTGCGGAGGGTGGACGCCCGTGAGCACGCTTGTGTCTGTGCTGGTGTGGTTGTCTGTGTTGGTTGCACGCTCGCTTCCCTCTGTCCGTGGGCGTGTGTGTCAGTGTGTCCAGGTAGGTGCCTGCCGTTGTGCAGATCTCTGTGCCGTCACTGTGTCTCCAGGACAGTGCGGTCCTAGGTGCGCGTGCATCTCTGTGTCAGTGTGTCAGTGGGTGTGTGTCTCTGAGTCACGTAGGTGTCGCACCGAGATTGTCAGTGTCTGCCTCAGTGTCGGCGTGTGTCCGTGTGTCTTTCCGGGTCTGTGTGGGTGACTGCGTGTCAGTGTGTTTCTGTCTCAGCGAGTCTGTCTCCGTGCAGGTGTGCGTGTGTCAGTGTGCCTCTCGGCATGGATGTCTGCAGGTGACCGCGTGCGAGTGTCAGTGTATGTCCGTGTCCACGTGTGTGGGTGTCTGGCGTGGCGTTCCCAAGTCCGCGAGGGTGTGTGTGTGTGTGTGTGTGTACTCTGTTGTGTGGCGCAGTGTGTGCCCATGTTTGTGTGCCTGTCCATGTCCGCGTGGGTGGCTATCTGTGGCGAAGCGTCCTCGGGTCGGTGCGAGTGTACCCCAGCGTGTGCTCGTGTCTGTGTGTCTGTCTGCCCGTGTCTGCGTGGGCGGCTGTCTGTGGTGGGGCGCCCCCGGGTCAGTGTGGGGGTGTGCGCCCCGGCGAGTCCCGGAGTGTGCACCCTCTGATCGGGCGGAGCGCCACGTGCGGAGCCCTGGCGCGTCGCTCTGGGGCGGAGCCAGCCCGGGGCCCCGAGCCCCAGGCCGAGCCCAGGCGGGGCCCGCCCCCGACCCCGCCCCCAGTCCGAGCCCGCGCCGCCCGCCGAGCCCAGGAGCCCGAGCCGAGCAGCGGAGCCGAGACGGCGGCGGCGCTCGTGGGATGCGGGGATCGCGCCCCCGGGGCCGCTGAGCCTGCGCCCAGTGCCCCGAGCCCCGCACCGCGCAGAGTCCGCGCCGAGCAGCAGCTGCCCACCCCGGGGCCGGGCCGGGGAACCAGCAGGTGAGCGAGCGCCCCCGCGCCGGGCTGCCCCGGCCCGGCCGGAGCCCCCTCCGCCTGCCGCCGCCCAACTTTCCTCCCCGAGGGCCGGAGCCTCCAGCCCCTGCGTGTCCCTCCCATGCCCCGGGTCCTCCGGGCCGCTCCCTCCCCCACAGTGTCCCCGAGGGCGGGAGGGGGAGCGGAAGGGGCGCAGAGCGGCCTGGCTGGAGGGGATCCCCCTGGCGGGAGTCTCTAATCGCCGCGCGCCCCCCTCCCTTTCCCATTCCTTCCGGGTTTCCCTGTGCGCTGTCGAGGGCCGGGGGAGGGGGAGCGGCGGCCCCGGCTTCCCGGCCATCCCTGGCGCTGGCTCCGGGAGGGTCTGCGTTTGGGACCCGGATTCCTAAGGCGGGAGACCCCAAGGTCAGAGTGGCGACTAGACGCGCAGTGAACGTGGTTCTAGAGAGCAGGGGACAGGGAGGGACTGACAGAGCAGGGCTGGGAATAGGGGAGGAGGCCAAGCACCCCGTTTCTCTGGGCCCAGGGAAACCGTCCGCTGGGGCTGTCCTCGTGGGATGAGATCTCTGCGCGTTCTGACCTGAGAGATCTCTGTGCACCCTCACGGGGGAGGTATCTACGTGCGTGTCCTATCTCTGCGCGCTTAGACCACGAAGAGATCTCGGTGGCCTCTGACGCCCTAAAGTGGCCACATCTCTGCCAGCCAGCTGGTCTCTGTGCACCCTGAAGGGGGAAAGATCTCTGTGCGCTGAGATTGGGGAGAGTTCTCTGCCCTCCTTGTGCTGGCCTGGCAGATCCATGCGCCCTGATGAGGGGCGGCTTTCGACCTCTGCGTTACTTGATCGCGGCGCCCTGGGAGGAAGTGGGGAGTCTAGCCTTGTCGGAGGGTTATAGGGCTGTTGGGGGCCGGAGGTGTGGGGGATGGTAGTGGTGGTGATGGGGATGGGGAGGGAGGTTGGGTGTAAGGCCCTGGCGGTAGGCCTGCCTTGGAAACACCTGTTGGAGGGCAGCGCATAGCTGAGTATGGAGGCCATGGCTGAGATGAGCCCGGACTCTCCCTCTTCTCCTTGGTGCCTTGGGCCCAGCCTGGGGCCATGGGATCAGTCTCTTCCTGAGGTCCTGGGCCGGCATTCCATTCCCCAGATCTCTGCTCACTTCCTGCTGAGACCCCAGGCACCTGTCCCAGTGAGCCTAGACAGCACCGTCCAAACAGGCCATATCAGGGCACCTGTCCTTCAGGAGCTAGAGGGATGCTGAGCAGCAGAGACCCTGGCCACTGGGAGCCCAGGCCCTTACTGTTGCCCTTAACTCCATCTCCTTGACCTTGTCTCCACTAGTTAGAGTTGGGCAGGTGCTCATGAGTGGGCGGTAATGAGTGGAAATGTGGAAGGCGGATGGGTCAGGCTGCTGTCATAGGAGCATGGGGAGGGGAGGGCCAGAGGACAGCCAGGGTGTGGAACACAGATTCTATGCTAGAATGCTCAGCCCCGTGCTGAAAAGAGCCTCCTTAAACCTTTAATCTAACTCTCTCATCGCTACCAATTGTGCAAGTGGGGAAACCAAGGCCCAGGGGGGATCAAGGACTTATCCAAGGTCACCCAGAGAGTGGGTGGGTTGGGGGCACCCCTCAGTGTGAACATCTCTGGAGATCTACTTCCTGAGAGCCAAGTCAGCCTAGAACTGACTCAAGAGGATCTGAGCAGAAGGGGAACCGGCCCTGGGGTGCCAGGAACCAGCATTCAGCCCCATGTGGCTTGGGCAGCTGCTGTGTTCTAGGGTGCTTGGCCTGTCTCTGTGTGGTGCTCAAAGCTCCTCTGGAACAAGTCCAGGATTGACTCACTCAGCATAAAGATGGAGCTGGAAGGAGTGGTGGGAAGCACAAGAGAAAGCTGGGGATGGGAGAACAGGGGAGGCTGGGGCCCTGGCAATCCAAAGAGAAGGGAGTCCTGAGGGCAGCCTGGGACAGTGGTAAATGGTAAAAACAGCCTGGGACTGTTTACCACTGTTCTGTTCTTAGGAGGCTGGTTCCTGCTGACCCTTGGGAAGGTTACTGGAAGGTGTGCAATGATTGAAGTGTACCTCCAGAGCCCACTCAAAAGAGAGGTGACTACCTTTGGCCCAGAGAGTCAAGGATATTTTTCTAACAAAAATAACCATCCAGTGGGTTTTGAAGGGTGAATAGGAGTTTTCCAGGGAAGGACAGTGCAGTCCAGCCATAAAGACCAAAATGTACAAAAGCACAGAGATGTGAAACAGCACAATTATTTGTTGAGTGACTCATTGGGTCCCATGGTATGAGGCAGAGAAGCGCGGAGTTAAAGCCAAGGTCACAGTCACTGGGGCCCTCGTGAGCTCTGCTCAGGAATTGGGAATTTATCCTCAGTAACGGTACTAAAAATAGCTAACATACACTGAGTGCTTTCTGCAGGCCGGTCCTTATAAGGCTCATCTCTCTGAATCCTTACATCAACTCTGGAGGTGGGAACCGTTAACAATGGCCATTTTGCAGATGGTGAAACTGGAGGCCCAGCAAGGTTAAACAGCTTGCCCGCCTGTCACACATCGACTGAGTAGCAGAACTTGGGTTTGAGCCCAGGAGTCAATATATCTGCCCTGTGCTATACCACCTCCCCAGCACAGACCATGACGGGTGCCATCAAATGTCTTTCGATGAAAGGAGAGGGACTGGCAGGCCGCCACAGATAATAGAACCCGTGGCGTTCCATCTTCCTTTTCCATTTGCTGCTGTGCTACTCTCCCATCCTTAGCGTCGATGGCTCACTAAGTGACCTGTGCTGTCCTTGTGCCACTCCGTGAGAGGGGGAAGGGGCAAGTGCAGTTTGGGTTGGCAAACTTGAGCAAGAACGTAGAAGCGATAGATGTTTCAAGGTTCTGATTGGAACCGGTGGTGCTTCCAGGGAGAGATGCCAGCCTCCAGCAGGTAGTTCGAGGAAGGATCTGGGAAGGAAGCGAGTGAAAGGAGGAGATCGGGCTGGAGGTGGAAACTTAGGAGAGGCTGGTCATTGGAGCCGTGGCATTGAATTAAGAGTGCACACCTCGGATTCTCAATCCTGGTGACATTAGCATCACTGGGGGAAGCTTTAAATAGAAATACCTATGCTCACGCTCCACCCCCAGACATGCTAATTCATTTGGCTCTGGGATGGGGCCTGGGCATCAGCAGTTTTGAAGCACCCAGGTGATCCTAATGTGGTGTATGCAGAGGGTGGCAGGGAAGAGGGTCGAGTCAGGAGCCCGGAGGCACTGCAGCAATCGAGGCAAGAGAGGTCTGCACAGAAGGCTTGGGAGGAGCAGAAAGAGAGGTAGGAGGAAAGCCAGGAGTGGGAGGTGTCGCAGAAGGCAAGGCGGGTGCATGTCCCGGGGAGGCGGGGGGACCCCCTGTTTCTTTCTGCTGAAAGACTCGAGAAGATACATCTGAGAAGTTCATGAATAGTTCGAAAAAGAATGAATAATTTTAAAAGGAGCGTCTATTAGACTGAGCCACGGTGAGGGTGCCTGTGGGTGACCTTGGCAGTTGAGAGTCCGTGCTCAGCGCCCACAGAATGTGGTGCCCGGTGCCGGAGACGGGTTCTCGTTGAACGAATGAATGAATGACTTGGTGGGAATGGGAGCCAGGCTGGAGCGGGTCGAGGAGTGAGCGAGAGGAGGTGAGGACGTGGAGACAGCATGTGTAGACAGCTCTTTGAAAGAGTCTGATGGTTGGAGAGGGAGGAGAGAGATAGACGGGAGCTGGGGAGGGCTGTCGGGAGAGCCAGAAGTGGACCCTGCAGGCATGTATGTCCGTGCAGCGCCCGTGTGCAGGCGCGTGGGGGGAAACCCAGAGCGAGGGGCTTGAGATCTTGCAGGGGGACATGCCGTTGTCCTGTCTTGACCAAGGGACGGTCAGGGTGGCCCAGGGAGAAGTGACTCTTCCTGCGAGTCTCCGAGAGGGAGATTTCAATGGCAGGAACTGTGATTTCTGGTGAAGCTGGGGGCAGGAAGGGGAAGGAGTCCTTGCTCTGAGAACAGAAGAGTGTTCCAGAAAGCTGTGTTTGGGACCCAGATGAGATCATCCAGAGCAAGTATCCAGAGTGACAGAATTTGGAGCAGAGAGACCGGAGTAAAAGTCCTGAGGCAAAATACACAACGGAGCCAACAGAGGAGGAGGAGGAGGCAAAGCCGGTGGGCAGAGGCTGGACACTTTGGAAGGGAGCAGGGCCTCTACAGGGGTGGCAGAGGCGGCAGAGGGAGCCTGGGACGGGATGCCCACTGCCTGCTGCCAGCCCAGGCCGGCCCCGTGCGGGGGGCCAAGGCAGAGTTCAGCTTGGGGTGGGAGCAGAGAGCTGGATAGGACACTCAGCACCTTTGTGCCATGGAAAGTTCTAGACAGTAGAGAAGACAGACATAACAACTGCTCTCCTGGGGTTTACGTACTAGTGGGGAAAGACAGACTAGATAGTATTAAACGGATAACTACGAAGATAATTTTAGACAGTGACCAGTGCTATGAAGGAACTAGGGCAGGATGACATGATGGAGTCACGGCAGTGGCTCTAGACTGGCTGGTCAGGGAAGGCCTCTTGGAGGAGGAGACCGAACTGAGACCTGAATAAGAAAGATCCAAACCTGCGGAGCTCTGGGGAAAGGATGTTGAAGAGGAAACTGCAAGTGCAAAGGCCCTGAGGCAGGGACAAGCTCTGTGGGCTGGCTGCTATGGCTGGAAACAGGGGGATGGAGTGGGGGTGGGGAGGTTCCTTGCCTCCGTTTCTGACCCCCCATCCTCTGGGTGGACTGCCCCTGGGTTATGCGCGGCTTACACCACTCGCCTTGGCTGGCAGCAGTTCCTGGGGATGAGACTATTTTTAGACACAACTCTCCTCTCCGTGGGCCTAGAACATACCGTGTCTTTTTAAGATGATCAATATGGAATGACGCTATTTATAGAGACCCCACGTCAATTCCTGGAGCCTAGGACCCCCCAAAAGGGGAGAAATCCAAGGACCAGGCCTTGTGGGGGCGGGCACCACAGCTGGCACGACACTCGGGCCATCCGACTTATAGATTCTTTGAAATTTGTATCGCCTCCTCTGCTGTGCCTGCCCTCACCCCTTCCCTGCAGAGTCTCGGCCATGGGCTTGGGACCCAGGTACCCAGAACCTCTTCGTTTCCCAGAGGGGTACCTGGTGTGCCTCAGACCCCAACCGAAAATTTCATTGTGATTTTTGAAGCCAGAGTCTGGTGGAACAGTTTGTCACCTCTCTTGCCCATTCCTTGCTCCGTTTACTATTCTGGAGGAGCAGAAAGGGATACTGAGGACCCTCAAGGTCTCCCCAGTTCACGCCATGAGCCAGAGAGAGAGAGACCTGCCCCGGACAGGGAGAATGCAAGTTTGGAGTTAGGGGCTCAGCCTCCCTGGTGGGAGGTCAGTGTGGCCCAGAGCAGCCACGGGAGGCTGCCTGGAGGAGGGGGGATTGCAGCCCAGCTGTGGAGGAGTTTGGAGAGGTGAAAGGGATCAGATCGTATCTCTGGGCCTGGCGTTGGGAGAGAATGTTTACGTTCTGAGGCTTGAGTTCCTTCTCCTCTCTTCAGTTTCTTCTCCTGATTAACTCTCCCAGGGAGGCAGTGGAAAGTCGTGTCCCACGGGGACATTAGCGGAGTGGAGGGCTGGAGCTGCTCTCTAAGCGTTGGTCTGGGCCCAGGAAGGTCCCTCCCCCACTTGGAAATCCCTCTGTCGTCATCACCAAGCGTTTGGCTGCCCTCCTTACAGCCCTGGGGCCGGTGCTGGTCACCTCCCTAGGCTCAAGGTCATGTGGATGTGAGCAGGGCTCAGCCCAGGACTTCCCAGGCCCTTGCCCAGGGAGCCCCCCACCCCCTGCTTCCTGGGAATGGATTTTGAACAGCAGGGAGGCTTCTCCTGGCATCAGGAGGACTGGCAAACGCCTTTCTGGCAGGTATTAATTCCTCGAAGGCCTGCGGGAAGGAAGGACCTGGCTCAAGAGGCAGTTTTCAAAGAGATGGCAGAAGAGGGAGAGGTGATCTGGCTTCAGGCACGGCACCAGTCCTCAGGCGACATTAGCCATCCCCCCACAGCCAGGTGGGCTGGGAGGTACCCCGGATGATCTCGGTGATCTCTGATAGGGGGGAAACATCACACCATGGGAGGGACCAGCCCAGCCCAATCAGTGCTCCCTGTCTGCCATCAAAGCCCCAGCCTCATAGACCTGGCTGAGAGCAGGAAAGTGGCCCAGACGAGCCCCTCGGAGCCAAGGTGCCTGCCCTGGGCTGTGCAGCTCTGCTGCCTCTGGGTGTATTCCCTGGAAGCACCCCAGCCCCTGAGTCCCTTCCCTGCTGGGCCCAGGCCCCACCCAAAGGACAGGGACTGGTGTGGGGTGCAGGGAGGCTGAGGGCCAGAGGCCGCCCACCACAGCCAGACCCGAGCGGAAGAAGGCCCAGAATCCCAGCTGGCCATTTGCAGCGCCAGCCCCGCCACTGTGCTGGTCGGATGTAGCACAGACTGCCAGTTAAATAAAGCGACAGCTACTTGCCAACAGAACTGGAAACCCAGGGAAAGCCCCCACTCGCTTGCTGAGCGAGCACGGGTGCCTATTAGATGTATAATTGCTGAGCTTCTGTTTCAGGAACTGTCTGAAGGAAGGAGAGAAAAAAAACTCCTTAAGAATCCCTTGGAGCCTGTGGTCCCCAGAGGTAGCTGGACTTTCAGGTCCCTTCCAGTCCTCACCTGTTACGACTGAATCAAGACTGTCCTCAGATGGGTTACTCGTGTTCACAGTGCGCTGCACAGGTAGCTTAGGTGGCACTTGACAACAAATAACATGTAAAAATCTCAAAAACATTGCACTGAGCAAAAACCAGCCTGCCACAAAAGAGCCGATAGGGTAAGATTCCATAAATGTGGAGTTCTAAAATAGGCAAAACTAATCTATGGTGATAGAAATCAGGGCAGTTGACTGACAGGCACAGTGGAGAACATTCTGGGGTGAGGGGAGTGTTTACTATCTTAATTGGGGCGACAGTTACACAGGTAGCATGCATTTATCAAGACTCATCCAACCGTACACCGAAAATCTGTGCAATGTCTTGTATGTCGTGGACACTTTTGTGGCATAAATTTAGTGTATTGGTGGACTGGCTTTTCTTTTCCCTCTCAGGGCGCTGAAAGACCCTATAGGTTAGGTCTCCCAGGTTTCGCTGCGGGCATTTTTAGCTCCCTTAGTGTACACAGTAGGTGCCCCATACATGCATGCCTCAGTTGCCATGGCATCAGTGCACAGTTCCCCTGTGAAGCCTTTTTCCAGCTCAGGTACTGAGAAAAATGAGTTGGAAGGAGCCGGCCTAGGGAGAGACTTGGGGTGCTGATTGCTGTCTTCCGGGCACCCCTGTGCCATGAGGGTGTTTCCTGGGTCACAGGTGGGCACTTTCTGGCCTGATTCTGTTTTGTGTGGGCGTGGCAGAGATGGTCCGGGGTCTGGGGCAGAACGCCCCTGGTGACTGAGCTGGCTCTCTAACTCCGGGCCTCTGTGGTCTCAGGTATTAGATTATTCAGGTCGTCACCCCGGAGACCCAGGCCCTGGCTGACAGTGCAGTGCCACTCAGCACAATATCATAGATCCCCTGTGCATGAACCTGTGCATGTGTAGGTGGCTCACAAGGAAGACCCAGGCCTGGGGAAGGGAGTTACCATGTGCCCCGTGAAGGGGGATCATGAGTGACCAGGGGAGTTTGAAGTTCCCTTGGCCTGGCACCCAGACACTGCTCAACAGTCAGTGGGTTGAATGAACTGCCACCGTCCCTGACCCCCATCCTTACTGTGGGGAAGGGGCACAAAGGAAAAATCACATTTAGGGGAACAGAGCAGTACCCCAGGCCAGTTTGTCCTTGGGAGGTGAGCTAAATGCAGGGCTCTGGCCAAAGGGCCAGCTCCCACCTCTGGAGGGGGCCTGGTCTCAGGGACCCCGTTTATCCCTGCCTGGGGAATCACTTTGCAAAGCCAGAGCTGCAGAGCTAAAGTGGGTGGGGTTTTCCTGTCAGCTGAATTAGCCTCAGCTTCAGCCTGGGTGCTGAAATAAATGAGATGCAAATGTATGCAAATGAGGGCATCCCCGGTTTCTGGGGTGGGCGTGTTCGCCTCTGTCTTTGGGAGGGATGGGGGTGACTCTGCTGTACTTCCCAAGATTGTAGGAGGCTGGGGATTGGGACAAGAGATGGACAGGCCCCTCTGCCTCTCCCACCTCCCCCAGAACCAGGGGCTGGACTGGACAGGGTTAATGCTTATGCAGCCTCAAAGGAGTGGAGCCTGCAGGGAGCCGGTTAGCTGAGGCAGTGCCTTTGATCTGGGAGCTGGGACCTGAATACATAGGCCACCAGCACCAGCTGGCACCCCCGCCGAGCCTTTGTCCAAGCTGTTAGCCCAAGAGAGAGCTGAGACTGTGCAGATAATTGCCTGGGTGGGAGGGATGGTCTGAAACATGCTGTTGACCCCACCCCTCTCTTTCCACGCTCCACCATCCCAACCTGTGGCTTGGGCCTCCACAGCCACCCATAACCACTGCCAGAAACCAGGGATCCTTCTATCCACCCCCCACCCTTCTTGTACCTCCCCAGCCCCACCCCCACCCACCACCCCCAGAGGCCAGCCTGAGGCCCAGCCCCAGAGCAGGTGGAATTCTGTCAGGGTTTAGGGCCTGGTGGCTGGAACTCTGTGGCAGTGTCATCCAATAGAAATAGAATATGAACCACAAATGCAAGCCATATATGCAATTTAAAATTTTCTAGCAGCCACATTTTAAAAAATAAAAAGAAGCCAGGGAAATTCATTACAACACATTTTATTTAATCTAATATAATATATCTTGTTAAATATCATCTGTTTAATGTACTCAGTATTAAAAATTATTAATAGTTGGCATTCCTGATCATGCTAAGCCTGCACATATCAATCCACACTAGCCACATTCCAAGCATTTGGTTGCGTCGTGCCATGTGGTGAGCGACCGTCTGCCTGAGCTGGAAGAGGAAAACTGCTGGGGAATCGGTTCTGTCGGAGAAACTGCTGACTCTCTGGGCATGGGCAGAAATCGGCCAGGTCTCCCTGGGAGCATCTGCCCATGCGTGGGCACTTGGGCTGTGGAGAGGGAGGACCAGTCTCAGATGAGGCAACAGGGTCAACTCAGCCTTGGAGTGAGGGTCACAGACTTGCTCGGTCCGGGTGGGTGGGCACAGGAATGCCACGCCCCTTCCCCCAGCTCTCTGTGTCCCCAGAGGCGGAAGCAGTAGAGTGCAGTGGTCAGTCTCCCAGGCCTGGCTTCACTCAGACTGCGGCTCGCTTCATCTCTCTTAGAGTCGGATTTCCCGTCTGTAAAATGAGGATAATAACCCCCGTCTTCCTAGGATTGTTGCAAGGATGAAGTAAGGTGATCCACAAACAGCTCTTAGTGCAGTGCCAGGCACGTGACGAGCTTGTGATACTACTAGGATGCCTCTTAGTGCAGTGCCACCAGCCTCTCAGAGGCAGGGAAACTGAGGTCCCGAGGGGACCTAGTCACTGTGTGAGTTTGTGTCTGGGCGACAGGACTAATCCAGCACTCACTCGTTCTTTCATTCCCTCATTCACCAGGCCCTGCTTTGGGAGGCAAAGGGACAGGCAGGCGTGGAAGTAAACTGCTGTGCTCTGGGGTGAGGCAGGTGGGGGAATTCAAGTGTGCCAGGAGCACAGAGGGGCCAGCCAGCTGGGCAGAGGGCCCTCTGAGCTGGATCTCTTGTGAGAACAATAACACCAACAATAACCACAGTGGTAGTAGCAGCTGACATTCATTAAACACTTGCTGTGTGTCAAGCATATATGATGATCAGTTTCATGCCTCACAGCAGCCCCGAGGAATAGATACTATTATTAGTCCCATTTTACAGAATGGAAAACTAAGGTAGAGAAACATCAATTAATTTTTCCACAGACAGAAGGCAAATAAGCGTCCAGGACCCAGATTCACCTGGGCAAACTGGCTTCCAAGCACAACCCCAACCACTTCCACTTCCCTATGCCACATAGAAGCTGGAAATCTTTAAGATGGGGAGCGGGGAGGCCAGAAAGGGAGGGTGAGTGGGTTCTCTGGCCCAGGGTGTTTCCTTGTTTCCGGTCTCTGCAAATCTGGGTGGATTTCCTTGCTGGCCTCCACAGAGTCTCTTTGCTGATGACTTTTCTTCCTTTTCCCATGATCACCTGTTGATTTGGGGTCCGACACCTTGGGAAGAAAAGTATTCTATGAAGTCATTTGTAGAACCATATACACAGTGGGTGCTGACTAAATGCTCACCGAATCATCAGTTAATAAAATGAGTCTGTGAGTTGAGGTGTTGATTAATTAACATATTCTCCTCCAGGAGGGAATGGGATTGCCTTAAAAGGGGGGCTGGAAGTCCTGATAGGAGATTCAGGGAGTGAGGCCCAGAGTGAGAGCGGTCTCTGCATTTGGGGTCCCGTGGGTGGCTGGGGTAAAGTTCTACCTTGTCAAGCTTCCCCTAACCCCATTCTCCTGTCCCTGGTGTTGTTAGTCTGGGAGCATCCAGACTCTTCTGGTGTGTCCCCCGCCACCCTGAGTGGACAGCGGGGGACCCTGTGCTCACCTGTGGAGTGTGACCAGGGTGTGATCGGGGAGTCTGTGGCTTTGAGGGGTCTCTTCTTTAGCACTGAGGGGCAGGCAGAGGGGAGTGTGGTGGGGCCAGGCAAAGGTGGACTGTGAGCCTGGGGTGGCGGGTGCCCCAGCCCAGGCCGCTGCGACTGTAGGGCAGAGGAGAGGAGCACAGAGCAGAGAAAGACGGCAGAGATTTTCTAGGAAGCCTGGGAACCACTTCCTCGGGGTGCTTTGCATAAATTTACATGGCGAAGAATATTCTTTGCATGCTGTGTTCCAGAGGCTCCGATTCCAAGGCGACCAAAATGCCAGACGTGACGCTGAAGAGTGCCTGCCTTTGGGATCAGGGATGGGAGTGGGCAGGCAGGATAGAGAGTCACGTCAATTCCTAACTCACCCCTAGTGTGACCAGCCGCCCTGGTGTGTCCTGGGCCGAGGGGATCTTCGGATACAGGAATTTTAATGCTAAAACCGGGAAAAGCCCTGGTGAAACCCAGAATGAGTTGGTCACCCCACGTCTGTCCCCACCCCAGACAGTCCCCGTGGCTGCACTTTGGCCGCCAGGCGGTGTGTCCCACGTCATAGCCCCGTAACTGTCGTTGACTGAGCACCAGCTGTGTGCCCCTTGCGTCCTTCTCTGCCCTGATGCGAACAGCCAATACAGCCCAGTGGGTGGGAGGAGGGGACCACCCCTGCCCTAAGAAGAGGCTTCCAGGCTGTCTGCGAAGACCTGCAGAGGCCAGGGAGGGGCCAGAGAGGGAAGGTCAGCGTAGGTGCGTGGGCAGTCAGAGAAGGTGTCCTGGCTAGGAGAGCAGGAGGTGACTCTGCTATCACACCAGGTGGGGAGAGTTATGTGGGAGTGTCTGAGACCTAGAGTGGAGGCAAAGAGGGAGGCGCTGCTGTGATCTGCGCAGGGGTGAGGAGGCCTGTCCCAGGGCAGTGGCACTGGGACGGAGGCGGTGGTGTTGGGTGGGGGGTGGGGGTTGTGGCCAGTGCTAGAAGAAAGGATGTCAGGAGGAACCAGTTTGAAAAGGAGGATTCCCAGCTTGCTCCCACTAACTCTCAGGAGCCTGCGGGACCCAGGGAGGGGTGTGCCCAGTAAGCAGAGGCTGATGACATTGGGGCAGGATGCGGTGGGGGGCGGCTAGAGTGAAGCAGAAAGGACAAGGGAAACTGGCCCAGTAAGAGTGGTCAGTCGGAAGCAGCTGCCCTGGCCAGGAGAGGCCGGTGCAGAGGAAGAAGCTGATACAGATGGAGCAGCTGTCCTGGGCACGGGAGAATCATGAGGTGCTGGCATCTAAGGGGAGAGTGGCTGTGGTCTTGGAATCAGACCAGGTCCGGCCTCCCCTGCGCGCTGGCGCTGTACGAGACAGACGCCTCTTGTTCACGTGTTTGCCCCTACGGCCTTCTGCAGCCAGCATGGGTCCTTCCCCCAAAAGCTGGGGGCTGGCCTCCTCTTGGGCCTTAGGGATGAGGCTGAGGCTGAGCCCCCGAGCATCTTCAGACCACTGCTGAGTCTTCTCAACCTGGCAGCACTGGAAGCCCTGCCGCCAGGGCTCAGCCAGGCTTGGCCACAGCAGGGCGTGGGCCCTGAGCTGTTGAAGGAAGGGCAGGGCCAGAGCCAGGTGCAGGCGGCAGGAGAACAAGGGAGGAACGGATCCTGCCCGCCCCCAGGAGCTGCCTGCGGGACCCGGAGACAAAGGACGCTCTTGGTGGGTTTACTTTGGAACCTGAGGCAGCCTGGCCCCTGGGGCACAGGGAACTTCATCTGGAATCTGCTTTCAGCAGCTCCCACGGGTGGCCCCTACCTCTCCCAGGCCAGGGCCCCAAGGGTGTGGGTGCTTTGCTGGAGGCCAGCTGGGTAAGACCTCTCTTAGTACCCAGGGCCTCATCTCCAGGGCTTGGGATGGAGAAGACGGGGAGGGTGTGGCAGTGCTTGGACACATGAGGCTAGACATCTGCTCCCCTGTCTCTGTCCCTGAGGACCTGGGACCTGGCTCCATGAGGTCTCTCTGCCTCTCCTACTGCAGGACTCAGAACAGGACTTCTCAGGCTTAAGGTGGGGCAGACTGGGGTCCCAAGGCCAGGCTTTCCCCTGGGAGAGGCTTTCCCGCTGTTCTCCACCCCTACCCAGAAATGACACAGAGTCCAGGTGAGTCAGAGCGGGTGGCCAGAGGGAGAGGCTGAACCCGCTGTGTGGGGAGCACGGTGAGAGAGAGCACCAGGGAATCCCAGAAAATACAAGGAGGGTCACCTCGTCTGCCTTCCTCACTTTCCAGATGAGGAAGCCGAGGTATGGAGGGGGGGACCCCCAGAGTCGGCAGCTGAGCAAGGGCCCAAGCTGGGCTCTTAACCTTTCTTGTCCAGTTGGGTGCAGCCCATCTTAGAATTGCATAATTCAAGACAAAATAAAATGCATAGAATTAAAAAGGAAACCAATTGAATTGAAATATAGCTCTCAGAACACTTAAAAACCAATTTTTGATAGAGTAATGTATGTGCTTCTTTATTGATGCTTTGAATAATAAAATTTAGTGGCAGGTCTAAGTACTATAATTTTGAAGTCTTGATGAGCATTAGCGATATCTGAGATAGCAGCAGCCACCGTAATGGGACAGGGAAGTAACTGCAGTTTCTTTGGGTCACAGGTACCGCTAGCACTTCTGTTTCATTACCTACGTTCATAATTGAAGGAAATGCTAAATTTGAGTTAGAGGTTAAGGAGGAGATGCGATTTCTCCCCTGAATCCTTTTCCCCGCCCCCTCCAAGGATTCTGTTAAGTGCCATTAAACTATATAGGCAGGCTAAACTCACCTACCAGTTAGCAGCCGGGAGAGTGGCTCCATGGCGCAGGAGGGGAGTTAGTGACAGGGAACCTGGTCTGAGAGGCTGAGAACAGTCTCCTTCTTTGTCTGGGTGCCGGTTACCAGGTGTGTTCATTTGTGGAAATTCATCCACCCGTGCTCCTCTGTACACCTATCTACATGAGTCGTTGATTTCAATGCAGATTGAAAACATCCGTACTTAAAACAGACCTGTGTGCAGGTGCAAGATTGCACGCACACTCACACACACTTGCCAGTGTGTACTAGTGAGCCTCTGCAGGTCCATGGTCTCCAGAGCCCTTGCAGGCGCATGGACACAGATGGATACAGTGAGACAGAGAACACTATTTTTAGGAAACAATGCCAAGCAAAAGAGGTGGCTTCCCAATTTACAGGACTAGTGATTGCTCACAGTGGAGAGGGTTGCCCTGCAAGAAGCTGCCTTCATTCAGGCTGGGTTTTTAAAAAAAATAAAAATAAAAAGAATAATGATTGCATTGTTTTTGTAAAAATAATGCAAGCTCATCATAAAGAATTCAAGCCGTGAAAAAAGGTACAAAGACAAAAAAATTTAAAATTACCCAAATTTCCATCAGAAAAAAAAAAAGCCCCATTCACATTTGGCGATTAGTATTGTGTTACAAATGTCTGTCTGTTCACTCAAAAATGGAAGGTAGACAGGGAAATGCTTTTAGAAAATGGGAACCTACTCCTTCACCTGCTATTTTTAACAAAGATGTTCCTTTAGCTTGATTGAATGAAGTAAGAAAAAGATGCAGAGGATGGAGTGGCTCTTAAAGTGCAGGTCCTGAGACTTCTTTCCTGCTTCCCTTCACACATGCTGTGCCGCACCTCCCTGGAGACCGGAGGTGCCCTTTTGAGGCCTGGCTGTATTGTGTTTGCTTACTGTTTACCTGTCCCTTGGCCAGGTGCCTGCTTCATGGCAATCCGCTGTGCTCGGGGCTGGGGCCCTGAAGTGCAGGCCCTTTGCCAGCCATGTGCAGGGGGTCGGAGCAGCAGCAGCTCACTGGGGCCATGGGTGACGTGTTTTGCAGAAGTAAGATCAAGGCAAAGCTGGCCCTTGGTTGACAGAAAGGCCTTCTGTTGTCCTGGCAGAGCTCTCCAACAGGTGTCCTCCCTTCCCCCTTGAGTGGGTGCCTGGCCATTCCTGGGTTTGATGTGGCAATTAGCAGGACGCAGCCTCCCAGCTTGGTGTCACATTCGGGAGCTGCTGCCACCACATCCTGTTTTGGCGGGGCAGTCAGCAGTGCATTCTTCTCCCTCAGTGTCATGGGCAGAGCATGTTCACACCAGGTACTGGATCATGGGGGCCACATTCTCCCGGTTTGGCGTCACACGCAGGTGCCGGCTGGATGTCCTAGTTGATGAGTGGTCACCATTTTCCGGTTCTACTGTCACTTTGGCTTGGGATCAGATTTCATTTGTTCACATTTGGGAGGAGGAGAGCAAGGAGCAGTGTGAGGAGCCAGAGATGCTCCATCAGCATTTCCCTTCTTTTTTTCTTTCTTTCTTTCTTTTTTTTTTTTTTTTTTTGCAGTATAATTCAATTTATTGCTAGACTTTTATTTGGTTGCTAAAAAACCTGTAAGGGTGCATATATTTAACAGCAGGGGAGGGTTGGGGGGGGGGGGGGAAGGCAGCCAGAAGAGTATCTTCAAGTTACCTAAAGTGCCAGGCTAATTTTATACGATATTTTAACCTTTCCAAGAAAGTGAAATAGCTCACAGGAGCAAGGGAAACACTTCCCACCTTTTGGACAAGATTGGTTTGGAGGATGCCGCACTCTGGGGATTCCTTTGAGATCTGCTCATCAGGGGCTCTACCACAGCTGGGTACACCAGGGTGCCAACCCCCAAATTGTTGTCCAGCTGTTTCCAGAAACCCACAGGATTTTCCTGGGTCTCCTGTGTCAAACACAGGTGTTCCGTCAGTTGGCACTTCCTGTGCCCCAAGTGAAGCCTGGGCAGCCTCCCCTGTATGGACACTTGGTGCTTTGGGGAGACAAGACAACGTCCCCCGATGTTGGGTCCCAACACTCAGGCAAGGAGTCTGCCCTCCACAGGGCTCCGAGATTTCCTCTAGAAGGGAAGGATTGGGAGGAGACGCAGGACTTGTGCCTTCTGATGTCCTAACTCCTCACCTACATTTGTTCATCACTCATTGAGTCATTCGTTTATTCAGGACCAGCTCTGCTAGGGATCTGGGATTAAAAGATGAGAGCCCCAGCCCTGCCCCATGGGGTGTCCTTCCTCAGCCCAGGGTGGGTTGACACCAGCTGCAGGAGTGTCTCAAGCGATGACAGTTAAGGAACCCAAAGGTGCGAGCATTTCCTTTCGTGTTGAGTGGTGCAGAACAGAGGTGCTTTGATGACACAGTTGCTCTTGCCCGCTTGCATTCAGATGTGCTGTCAGAGTCACAAAGGAAGGGTGATCTCCCTGCCGGTCCCCATGCACGCCCACAGCCGGGAGGGCTCTGGGTCTACCCAGGCCAGCGTGGCCCAGGCGTGCCTGTGGAGCGGTTGGCATCCCGGGGTCCGGAGCGACTTGCAGACGTGTCCTTCCCTGCCCCAGCACAGCCACTCCCCAGCGGGCCTGGCCACCTGCCCTGGCCCTGGGCGTAGCAGCATCGGGTCCATTGTCTGTGTCTTCCAGCTTCCCCACAGGCAGCGTGAGCAGAGCCTGTGCCCAGAAGCAGGATGAGAAGATGGCAAACTTCCTGTTACCTCGGGGCACCAGCAGCTTCCGCAGGTTCACACGGGAGTCTCTGGCAGCCATCGAGAAGCGCGTGGCGGAGAAGCAAGCCCGCAGCTCGGCCACCTCGCAGGAGAGCCGTGACGGGCTGCCTGAGGAGGAGGCTCCCCGGCCCCAGCTGGACCTGCAGGCCTCCAAAAAGCTGCCAGATCTCTATGGCAACCCACCCCGAGAGCTCATTGGGGAGCCCCTGGAGGACCTGGACCCCTTCTATAGCACCCAGAAGGTGACTGCCACCCACCCCCCACCCCACCTCCCCTTCCATGCCACTTCCCCGTCAACGGAGGGACGGAGAGGAGCTCTGCTTGGGGTGGGTGCCCCTGGGCTTTGGGGCGATGAGTCACTGATGATCTATATTCCAGTCACCTTAATTTTGGAGTTCTGGAATTAGAGATAGGAATTGTGCAGCCCGAGACGCTAGTCGGTGCTGTGAAGAGAAGAGAGGGCAGCAGCGGTCCAAGTCCTGCCTCCTGTGCAGCACCTGCCCTAGGAGTGACCTGCGGTTGGTTAGATTGGCAGTTCTGGAGGACCCTCCCCGTCCCATGGTGTGTGTGTGTGGATTAGAGTTAAGCCAGGTCCCACCCTGAGTTTGGGCCCCAGAGCACATCACGTGGCCCCCTCCCCTAACCAGGGACAGCATGTACCCCTGCACCCTACCCCTTGGCAGCATGGAGCAATCACCAGGCGCTGGCTGTGCCGCTGGCTTAGACTGGGCCACAGCAGCAGCTCCCTGGGCCTTGTGGGCGGGCAGTGGGACCAGGAAGGCCAGGGGGAGATCTGCAGGGGACAGCGAGTACTGGGGGGGGGGCAGGAGGGGGGTTCTGCCATTGTCCTTCCTGAGTGTAGGAAGAGGAAGTGGCTTTTGCCCATTAGGGCAGGGTAACTCAGGCTTCCTCCCAGCATGGCTCCCCACCAAGAGGTAACTACCCTGTCTGAGACCCCCACCCTGGCCTCTACTCAGGCCTGCATGCTCCAGCCCTGCCCTTGGCCAGGCTACCATGGGTATGCAGGGCTCTTGTGGGGGCTTGGTCTCGCCCCCCCCATCTGCCTACACTTGCAGGCCTCATGCTGGACAGAGGCGGATTCGAATCTGGGGTAGGCCTTTCCCCAGAAGGCTAAGTCCCAAGGAGGCAGTTGCTGCTCACATTGCCGCAGTCGGGGCGAGTGAGGTCAGGGTGAGGGTGCGTGCGGACATGGGCGCGTGGTGTGTGGCTGTGGGTGCGAGGCTAAGACCAAGAGCCTGAGGGGGACATGGGGCACATCTTTACCTGAGCACGTGCACACGTTGTGTGTGCGTGGGCGCAGGTGTGAGGGCAAAGCCCCCCTCCCCCAATCTATACAAACAGTGGGGAGAGGAGGCCTTGAGCTGAGTCCTGCTCCCCGGCTCCCAGCTGAACCGCCCCCTGGTTCAGGTAACTCAGGTGTGGTCAAGGTCGTGGATCGGGGCCACAGTTGGGGCCAGAGTTAGGCCGGGAGGTGGGATTAGTGAGGGCGGGCAAGGCTAGGTCGTGGTTGGTCAGTAAGAATTGGGTTGGGGTTAAGCCACTGCTCGTAGTTAGTGAAGGTTATAGTGAGAGGATGGGTGCCGATTAGGCCAGACCTAGCTGGGACAGGCAGGCGTCACAGCAGGTGCACCTGACTGAGGTTGGGGTCGTGGCAGGGCTGGTGGCAGCTGAGCTTGGGAGGAGTCAGGGACGCCTGGTCTTCTGTGTCTGGGAATGCTCGCACAGCAGCGGCAGGTCTGATTCTGGCCTCTCACCTTCTGCCTCCGCTCGCTAAGCCTTGGCCTCCACGCCTGCAGCCCCACAGGGTGACAGAGGCAGGACTTTTGGTCCTAATCTATCTGGTCAACTTGTCCCCCAGCCCAAATGAAGTAGAATCTTGTGCCACCAGCTCAGTCTTTAGAGAAGTGAGATCCCAGAGCTGTGCCCACCACACCTGGCCAGGTGGGGGTGGGCTGCTGTGGCCAGACTCGCACCTCACCTGCACGTGGCTCAGCCTGCAGCACTCATCCACCCCTGTGTCTGTAGTGCCCTCTAGAAAGGCATCTTCTGGAAGCTCAGGGAGGGTGCCACCAGTGTAGAGGAAGACACTACGCTGTTCCTCTGGGGTGGGGTGAGGCTGACGTTTGCCCTGGACTCTTGGAGACAGGGCCCTGGGGACAGCCCTCTCCAAGGCTGGTTCTTACTTTCCCCTTCCCTTCTCCCCACCGGTAAGTCTTCCCCAGCCTGCCCCAACCACAGCCTCGCTTCCTCCTCCCAGGGGCTGAAGGGAAGCCATGCGGGGTGGGCAGGGGTCAACTGAGGGAGACGGGCAGGGAGGAGGCATCGCTGTCTCTGGGCCTCTGCTGTGACGGCAGCCAGGCAAGGATCATGAAAGGCCCCTTCTTGTTGGGACTGTCATTTTAAACTCAATCTCAACCAACCTGACATTCCCTTAAACTAGACCTCCCCTCCCCCCACCCTTGGGCAAGGCAACGAGGGTCCACTGACCTGCTGAGTGTGCCTCTGCAGCCCTACTCCTACCCTAGCAGCCCTCTGCCACCGTCCCCGGGCTCTGAGCCAGCAACTGCGCCCAAAAGCCTCTCTCCACAAGGCCCTAATGCCACTCTCTGTCCACAGACCTTCATCGTGCTGAATAAAGGCAAGACCATCTTCCGGTTCAGTGCTACCAATGCCTTGTATGTCCTCAGTCCCTTCCACCCCATCCGGAGAGCAGCTGTGAAGATTCTGGTTCATTCATATCCTTTGCGGTCAACTCCTGCCGGGTGCCCCCTGGGGACTCGCACTGGGGGTGGGCACAGGGCGCTGCCCCCACCTGCACCCTAGTGTAGGGCTGAGGGTGGTGCTGAGTTTCCTGCTGGGCCTCAGGCAGGCGGCATGGTCATTGCCTGAGAGCTGGCTAGAAATTAGAACCCCTGACCCTACTCCAGACCTACCAAGGGATCAGCATCTGCATTTTAATAAGATCCCTAGGGGATTCACATTAAAAGCTTGAGAAACCCCCCTCTGATTCTTCCAGAGAAGAACAGCCTAGAAGCTAAGCTACTGAGGATCCCAGAAGAAATGAGACCTGTCAGTGTTCCCCTGGCTCTGACATAAGCTCCAAATGTCCCCTCCCCCCAACACGCCCTGGGCCCTCCTCGTCCCCACCCACTCTCAGGGACCTTCAAGCAGGTCGCCGGGGCTCCGCCAGGGAAAAAGCGTTTCCCAGTAAAGAGGCCTCCAGTTTATTCGCACGTGGGCATCTTTCAAGGGAGGCAACACTTGCTTTCTGATTAGGTGTTGACAAAATGTTTGCAGTTTTAGAGTATCTCAAAGAACTCTGGTTAGCGTCAAATTATATAAACCACAGCCTAAAAAAGCTCTGGCCTGCGGAGGAGAGCTACCAGACCGATGCATTGCGAAGGGGGACCTGGAGGGGACCCGTGTTCGGGCAGCACGTGGTATGGGCGCCAGGACCTAATCACACCTGTTCCCTGGACTTCAGATGGGACCTTTCAGGGAGGGCAGTGCCAGCTGCAGAGGCATCGGTATTTTACCACGCCGGCCTGGACAGCCCTTTCTCTGGCCAGTGGCAACCAGGGCGGGCACACAGAGGCAGCCGGCTATGCTGTTAATCTCAGCAGTGCTGCTGGGCTCCACAGCAGGACCGATGGTGGGTCTGCTGGGCTGGCCCGACAGTTCCCCAAGGTCCTCCAAAGCCCCTACTTTGAATGGGCCTTTTCTGAGGCCAAGATGAAGATGTCACCTGTTGACCTCTGGGCAGTGCAGGAGGCTTCAGGAACACAGCTGCCTAGTGAGGGACAGAGTAACCAGGACTGAGACTGACAGGTCAGGGGCTTTTCCTGTCCAGGCAGGGACACTTGTGCCCCAGTGCCTAATGCTGACCCCAGGGGTTCATTGGAGGGGCTCGGTGCCACTTTGTTATCTGCGTGCAGACACACAGCAAGATGCATTCGTCCAACGACAGATCTGTTCTCCCTTCCTCCTGCTCACCCCTGCCTTCCATGTGGGGGTCCTGAGACACGTGGGTGCCTGTTGCAAGCCCCCCATGCACGCTGTGTCCATGGCATCAGCAGGGTGGTCTCTAGGGTGGGCAGATGCTGTGGAGAGGGGCTGTATTCAGGGGCAGCATGTCATTCACAGCTGCATCTTACTTTGCGGCACTGAGTGGCTCTGGATTTCATGTGGAGCCAGCCTGCGACAGCTCCTGCACTCCCTGTGGTGGCAGGCACTTAGCTGGCCACCCTGGGGGTATCAAGCCAAATAAGACCCAGTCCTGGCCCCTTGGGAATTTTACAGTCCCCTAGGAGTAATAAGGCAGCCATACAAATGGCTGTCATTCCCGCCAGCACGTGGTCATGGCCTGGTGAGGACAGAGCAGTAGGAGGAAGAAAGGTGAGCTGCTCTCTTGCTCTGAGCCTGTCTGCGGCCTCACTCCAAGGGCGTGGCCTCTCCGAAAGCATCCTCCAGCTCTCACCTGGGGCTTCTCCTCCAGGTATCTAACCAACCCAGCTCTGTTTGGCAGCCACAGAAGCCTCCAGGGAGGCAGCAGCCCCAGGGCTCTAGCAAGGCCCTGGGCTGAGCACGGGGCAGGTGATGAGAGAGGCCAGGGAGACAGGTGGGCAACTGAGGCAATGGGGCACTCGAGCGCCCAGCCTGGCCACACGGTCCACTGAGCAGTTGCTCTGAGGCGGGGAGGTGCTGGTTCCATCTGCAGGACTGGCCCTGAGGGCCCTAAGCCGGCCTGTGTCCCCCAGGGCAGCTGCCCCAGGGAAGTGCTGAGCGTCAGTGGGGCCCTATACTGGGCTGCTGGTCGCTGCCTTGGCGCTCCACTGCCAGGGGATGGGAGCACATGGCTGGCCCTCAACAGCGCCACTTAGTGGGCTCAGCGGGCACTGAGGGGAGAAGAGGCCTAGGCTTGTGGGGTTTGGGAGCAGCCCCCCTGCACCCTTGAGGCTTGACATTCAGGGTGTGGTGCAAGGACGGTAACATCAGGATCCAGGAATCTTGTAGGACTTGCCAAATCCCGCCCTCCACCCCAAACCTGTGTTTTAGCGATGTCCCCATGGGCACACTGCCATAGGACGATTGTTGCCATATGTCAGGCTGTGAGGGCCACCTCATTCTCACCTGGGAAATTTGTTAAAATCAAGATTCCTAAACCTTTCCAGACCAGAATCACCAGTGTGAGGCCTAGGAATCTGCAAGCTCGCCATGCATTTTTTTAAATTGAAATATACTTCATATACCATAAAATTGATCATTTTAAAGAGCACAATTCGGTGGTTTTTAGTATATCCGTATGGTTATGCAACCATCACCAGCTACTTGCAGGATGTTTCCATCACCCCAAAAGAAACTCTGTACCCATCATGAGTCAGTATGCATTTCTCATGAACAGTCAGATTCTATGTTTTGAATTCTGAACTTCTTTGCTCTGCCTAAATTTTTATATCCATTCGAACATCTACTAAGTCCTACATGTGCAAAGTTCTGTGCAAGGCTCTTTGGGACAGGCAGGTGGGGCAAAGACAAAAAGGGACAGGAGGCCAGGCGTGGTGGCTCACACCTGTCGTCCCAGCAACTTGGGAGGCTGAGGTAGGAGGATCATTTGAGGACAGGAGTTCAAGCAATATAGTGAGACTCCATCTCTAAAAAATCTTTTTAAAAATTAGCTGGACGTGATGGTGCATGCCTGTAGTCCTAATTACTGAGGAGGCTGAGGCAGGAGGATCTCTTGAGCCCAGGAGTTCAAGGCTGCTGTGAGCTATGACTGTGCCACTATAGTCCAGTGTAGCTGTGCCACTGTAGTCTAGCCTGGGTGACAGAGCAAGATACTAGTGCTAAAAAGAAATGTAAAAATAGACAAGGGTAGGCTAGGGACTTGTAACAACCCAAGAGCTCACAGCCCATAGTGAGTTCACAGTGGTTCAGCTTGGCCTTGCTCTTTGCTTTATGCTTGCAAAGCATCCCTGGGAAGTTGCCGAAAAAGTAAATATGAGCATGTAGAATGATTTTTTTGTCCTATGTATTTTTGTTATAATGCTGCAGAATGTGTTCCTGCAGGGATTAAATAAAAGAAACCAACTGAACTCCACATTCCACTGCAGTCGCATTCAGAGAGGCCTCACGTTCACACCGAGAAGCATTTGCTTTCCTGGGTGCACAGGATCTGTTCACAAAATCCTCCCACGTCTCTCTACCAGATTCAAATGGGCAATCAAACCGTGTGTGTGTGTGTGTGTGTGTGTGTGTGTGTGTGTGTGTGTTCATTTAATAGCACAAATACATGAAGATGCCCCTCTTCACACACAGTTAATTCCCTTCTCTTTGGGAGTTTTTCGATGCCCTGGGATCTGCAGACTTAGAAAGCTCGAGTGTCAGGCACTCCTCATAACCCATGCAGGCAGTCCTTGCTGGCATTTTAATCATGAGGTTGGGAGTGGGTGTTTGGGGACAATGACATGACAAGATTGAAGATGTTCAGCTGAGCTCAGGCCTGGAGAGCTGGCCTTTGCCTCTGCCCACACAAGGGACCGAAGCGTTCATTGGCCTGAAATTACCAGGCATTGCAAACAGGTGTGCTCTGGCCAGAGTTCAATTGACTCATCTCTCCGGTGGTGCTGCGTGCTGGGCTCCGTGGGAGACCTGGGTATGCTTTGGGCAGAGTCACACGGACCAGGGGCTCAGTCTGGGTAGGAAGAGGTCGCATACACATGCATGCAGACACACGGAGGAATGACTGAGAACTGTGTGAGCGCCATGCTTATAGGCCAGGGGAGCAAGGCGAGGACTGTGAGCAGCCAAGTGGCAGAGAGACGAGAAGCCACCACACCTCACCCTGAGCCATTGTTGTGTCTGGAAGAGACAAAACCCAGATAGAAAGCTCCAGTCACTGCCCTGAGCCTGGGTGTCCTAGTTCTCACTCTGTCTGGGTCCAGCCAAGTCCTCCTGTCCAAGGCAGCCCATCCATTCTGCTGCTCCCTGCAGAGGGACCTGTGCTGCACTCCAAGGAGAGCTGTGAGTGGTCCCCTAGAGCTGAGAGGGGCTTGGCTCCACCAAGAGTGGTCCCTCCAGTCTTCAGGCCACCTGCTTCACTGTAACCAGCTGGGCTGCCTGGTTGCTGGAGGAACCCTGGCCCACCTTTGGTGCCTGTCTAAATACCTCCTCCAGGAAGCCTTCCTGCCCAGCCCAGCCAGAGGTGTGTCTGGTTTCTCATAACATCCCATAGTGGAGCATTTCGGGGATGTCACTCCACTCATCTCCCTGGCTGGCTGCCACCCAGGGCCAGGCACACATGCCCAGGTAGGGTTTGCTCTTACAAATGACAAATAATTTCCCCCCTCCTCCTGGCAGTAATCTCCTCGATTTTGATGCAACCCTTTACCTCGTTTGGTTTTGACACCGCCTGTGGATGGCAGAGGCCAGGTGTGGACTAGCACACCTGCTTGGCAGGTGAGGGCCTGAAGCAGGGTGACTCACGCAGGCCCTCCAGTCTGGAGGCAGGAGGGTGGTCCTTAATGTCCCCGTGCAGAGATGGTGCAGCGGGGGACTCGGAGTAAGGCCCGGATCAGGACAACCGGAGCTCGGGGCGGGCTCTGCCGTTGATCAGCTTTGTGCCCGGAGTAGTTTCCTACAGCTGCTGTAACAAATCACCACAAACTTCATGGCTTAAAACAAGACACATTTATCATCTTACAGTTTTGGAATTCAGACGTCCAAAGTGGTTCTTTCTCACTGGGCTAAAATCAGGGTATCGGCAAGGCTGCGTTCTGTTCTGGAGACCCGAGGGGAGAGTCTGTCTTCTAGGCTTTTCCAGTTTCTGGAGGCCGCCTGCATTCCTTGGCTTGCGGCCTCTTCTTATCCATCTTCAAGCCCACAGTGACTGGCCGGGTCTTTCTAGCATCACTGCACTCTGGTCTGAACCTCCTCCCTCCCTCCTTCATTTATAAGGACCTGTGTGATTACACTGAGTCAACCCGAACAATCCAGAATAATCTCCACTTCAAAATCCTTAATTTAATTACATCTGCAAAGCCCCTCTCGTCATAGAAATGAGCACACTCACAGTTTCCGGGATTCGGAGTGGCCATCTTTGGGGGGGGACATCGTTCTGCCCACCACGGTGACCTTCGGCTTATCCTCCTGGTGCCTCAGTCTCACCGTCTCCTGAGATGGAGACAGTCCCCACCTCATGGGGTTGTCGGGAGAATCGAGTTAGTTAATGGGCACAGAGAGCAGAGCCTGGGACCTAGGAAGGGCTCAGTGCGTATTCACTGTTAAGCATCACCATCTGCATATTTCAGGAATCATCTGGATTCTCAGTAGACAGTTTAGCAATGGATCCTCAGGGATGAATAGAGATTGGTCGAGGGGCTTGTTAACCGTCTGCCCAGTGAGGAAAGCCTGGGCATGTAGCCTGTGTGTGTAAGGGAGAAGGGGAACCGAGATGAGTATCTGATCCTGCCTTGGGAGCTAGGGAGGGATATGAGCCTGGCCCTTGGAGACCCTCATGCAAGCAGAGGGCTGGGCAGATACCAAGCTGACAGAGGGACCCCGCGCGTGGAGTGGTGCCCTTTGTCCAGGAAGAAATCAAGGCTTCCTGGAGCCCTGGCATCAGAGCTAAGCAGTCCTGTTGGCCCAGCCCTGATTAGACTAGGTGGATTCCCAAAGCCCGATCTCCTCTCATCTCAGAAGAGAAATTGGAGAAGAAATAACCATAGCTGGAGGCTGGGTTTGGGATACTGATTCCCTGATTGCCTGGATTCCCTAGAAGGAGGACCAGAGGCGTGGAGGGCACCCACCTGGTTAGATTCCTTAAGAGGCCTCCGCCACCTCGTGTGCCCAGCCGGGGCAGTCAGCACCCTGCTTGGCCTGGTCTCCCATCAGGCGAGATGGAGCTGTGCTGGGGAGGAAAGAGGCAGCCCCTGGAGCTCAATTACTGTGGCTCCGGGGTGACCTGTGTGAATGGCAGGTTTGTGGCTGTGCATGTGGGGCTGAGGCTGGGGCAGCGCTGTGTGCCTGAGGGCAGCCAGGGGGAGTGGGAGGCCCAGCCTCTCCTCTGGGGCTGGGGAGGGGATTTGTGAGGGCAGCACATTGTACCTGCTCCGGGCCAGGTCCCTGGGGTCAAGGCCAAAGCCTGGGGCAGCTCAACTCAAGGCCAAGGGCCCACAAGGACAGCCAAGGCTCAGTCCTGGTGTTTGAAGAGCTCCCCTTTTGGTGGGGGACAGATGGGCATTGCCATTCAGTGAGCACACACAGCTAAAAGAGGGGTGCCCCATGCCTGGGGTTACAAAGGGCTAGGGGTGGGAGGGTTCTGCCGGGGACTTGTGAGGGTGAGCAGGGCTTCCCTAGGTGGGGAGAGGGCTAGAGTGAAGGGCAGTGCAAAGGACGGAGCAGCCGGAGAAGCGGCCTTTGCCTGCCCAGGGCCCGGGTCCTGACCAGGTCTGTAGTCCTTTAGTGGCAGAGCGGTTCTGCAGAGAAGTCCCAGGCAAAATCCCAGCCGTGGCTGCTCCCCTAGAGATAGAGGAGGGAGCTGGATCCCTGCCACCCTGGCCTTCCCCTCCCCGAGGAGCAGTTTATAAATGCCCGTCTCCCTCTGATGTGACCGAGGACAGGGCCCCCTCCTGACCATGGCTACGTACTTGGGGAGTCTGGGGGGTCCACCTTCCTCCCTCCCCTCCCAAAGGCTTGGTTCCAAGTGTCTGGCACCTCTTAGGTACTATGGAGCAGGGCAGGGGCCCAGCCGCCAGTGCCGGGGAGGGGACAGAGACCAGCCTCAGTGGAGAGGGGTTGGCATGGACTGGGCACAGCCCCAGTGTCTCCTCAGAGGCCCTCTTCTATAGATGTGGCAGCACTGGCCTGGCAGTGATGGCCCCAGGGGCAGGCCACCCCTGTGCTTGGCTTTCTTGACTCCTGCGCCACGCTCTTCAGCATGCTCATCATGTGCACCATCCTCACCAACTGCGTGTTCATGGCCCAGCACGACCCTCCCCCCTGGACCAAGTATGTCGAGTGAGTATCTTCGGGGCCTCTCCCCTCCCCCCCCTCCCCTCCTTCTCCACTCCGTGCCATAACCCCTGAAGTCACCCCAGAAGAGGGCCGTGTCCAGGCCCAGAAACTCGCCCACCTGGGGTGGAGGGCTCCTCGCTCAGCCTCTACCCTGTTCTGCCTTCCCCAGTCCTGCAGTTGGCTTTAAGCTGTGCCCTCAGGGAAGAAACTGTCCAGGTTGGCACAGTGGGGGGTTTTTCCGTGCCCTCCCTAAGAGGACAGATGACATTAGCGACGCCTCTGACACCGTAACGGTAGTTTACTGAGCACTCAGTGCATGCCAGGCTCTGCCATAGGGGAATAAGCATCATCTCCTTTATCCCTGTGGCAACACAGTAGGGTGGGTTCTGCCACTGTCCCCATTGGACAGATGAGGAGACTAAGCCCTGGAGAAATAACTGACGTGATGCCGTGCAGCTTGGAGGTGTAGCCACCAGGAGAAGGCCTGGGGATATCCCCCCTTCAGTTATACACTCTGCCACATTTTGTTCCAAGTCCTGCCTCCTATAACCATGTGCAGAGTTTTGGAAAACTGCTTCTGGTCTTTGCTTCCCCAACCAAAGTGCCTCACCTGGAGGTTCTCAGCAGACTGGACAGGCCCTTATTGCATTTGGCTTCTGTTTTCATGGGACCAACGGAATGTCAGGGCACCCTCCCTGACTAAGTAAAGCAGCTTGCCTGGTTGTCCTCTGTGCTCACACAGGACCCAGAAGCACTGTGTCCAGCTGCTCTGAGACCTGGGGTGGGGCCCTCCCCATTCCAGCCCTGTGGGCCACAGTCCCAGCATCCAGGCATTTTGGATTCCCAGGCAGAGGGAACAGCCCCCTGCCCAGTCTCGTGCATTAGAACAACACCTCGTAAAGCCCAGGGTAGGCGCAGCGGGACGGCCCTCCCCTGCAGGTGGTGAGCATGGACCGTGCTCCCGTTGCCGGCCGCGAAGGCCCCGCAAACTCCACCTGTCCATGCTGTCCTACTGCGCAGACCCTGTGGCCACCAGATGCCTGTGGCACACGTGGACCCCAGGGCCAGGATGAGGAAACAGATAGGGGGTCCCCTTGCACCAAGACAACCGAGACAGAGTTCAGATGGACACGTGGCAGCCACTTGGTCACACAGGATAAACACACGGGAAGATGGGTTAGTTAGCCAAGGTTTAGAGCAAAGCTCTGTCCCCAGCTCTGCCAGGGGACTGTTGCAGATGGCCCGGCCTGACCGCCCCTGGCAAGGGGCGTTGCATGGGGCTCATACCACGTGGACAGCCTGGCCTGTGGCTTCAGCCTCCCTGAGAAACCCCGCTGGCCTCTCCTTCCCAGGTACACTTTCACCGCCATTTACACCTTTGAGTCTCTGGTCAAGATTCTGGCTCGAGGCTTCTGCCTGCACGCATTCACCTTCCTTCGGGACCCGTGGAACTGGCTGGACTTCAGTGTGATTGTCATGGCGTAAGTGTCTCCCTCGCAGCGCCGTACCATGCCAGGCCACACCGGGCTGGGGGGTGTGCTCCCCTCTAGACGCTTGGCCGCCCCGCCCTTCTTGGCTTCCCCACCGCAGTCCACATGCAGCTTGCACACAGGCTGGAGGAGGACAGGGTGGAGGCCCTCAACCTCCACCCTGGTGGGGAGAGACAGGTCCACGGCAGCACAGGCGGGCCTTGGAGGTCAGGTCACCGGCTCATCTGTGCCTCCATGGCAGCCCGGTGCTCATGGGACATCATTAAGATTCTGGGTCAGCGTTCTCTGCCCTTTCCATCAAGAGAAACCGATATTCCAGCACTGACCTGGATTCTGGAGTGATTAAGAATGAAATCTGGCCGGGCGCGGTGGCTCGAGCCTGTAATCCTAGCACTCTGGGAGGCCGAGGCGGGCGGATTGCTCGAGGTCAGGAGTTTGAAATCGAAAGAATGAAATCTCAGTAAAGCGAAGGAGCCTGGAGAAGTGACCAGGTGTCCCCGGGAACTCACGCTGGGTGTCCCGGTGTATCTGCTTTCTGCATTCGGAGGCTCCACATTTGGGACATTTTGAAGCACCTGGTCACTAACAGAATCCAGTGGATCCTCACACCAACCAGAGAAGTAGGCTGGATGAGAGTACTCTGCCCATTTTACAGAAGAGAAGACTGATGCCAAGGATGCACAGGGAGCCAGCCAGAAAGCAAATGTGACCCCAGGCCTGCTGCAGCCCAGGGTGAGGCCCAGCCTAGGAGGAGACCCTCGCTGAGGGCCCAGTGTTGAGGTGGCTCTCCTCGCTGGAAGGATCAGGCAGCAGACGCCAGGCTCTGGTGAGAGGACTGAGCAGGGCGGGCCGCCATGCAGACGTTGTGAGCAGGAGCTCAGCCTTCAAACCCTTTTTGGAGGCTGAGGATGCAGTGTGTGCAGAGCCGAGCATGGCACCTCGGCAAGGGTTATACTCCCTACCCCTCCGGCCCTGCGGTTTCCCCACGTGTGAAAGGACAGTGTTGGGCTTGGTCATATCAGAAGCTCAGTTCAGCTCCCTCTTTCTAGGATTCTTGGATTCACTGAATCCACCTATTCACGACAAAGTGTTTATTTAATCTCAGACTTGAGCATCCCCGAGCTCAGCCATGCTGTCAGGGGGAGAGGGCAAAGAGGGAAGCTGGATCCTGCTGATGGGGCATTTTCAAGCTAGACAGAGAACGTGGTAGTTAGAAGGTGCATCAGTATCTCTGTTTCTAGCTACACTGTTTGTGAGCCTACTCCAGCCCTCCGTCTTATGGGTGGGAAAACTGTGGCTCCAAGAGATGATACCACTTGCCCCAAGTCCAGTGTAGATGTAGGCCTGGGTGGAGCTCTGTGAGCAAAGGCAAAAGTAGTGGGAGTTGAAGTTGCAGACCAGTGGAATGGGGGACAGATCATACCATCCACCTAGGTCATGGTCAGAGAGCCTAGTATGTTGGGAGCCACTGGTAGCCAGGAGAGAGGATCATGGCCAGAACCAGGGTCCAAGTAGAGAAGGAGAGAACTGCTCAGATTCTGGATGCACTTTGCAGGTAGGACTGACAGGAGACCCCACGGTAGGTTTTGCTTGGAGCAGCTGCTGGGTGGATGGCATTGCCATTTGTAGAAATGGAGAGTTGGAGGGAGGCGCTGGCTGGGGGAGGAAGGGATCAGAAGTCTGGTTTGGAATGTATGATGCTCGAAAGCACTCAGGGTGAGATACTGAGTAGGCAACTGGATATACCAGCCTGGAGTTCAAGAAGAGTCCAGGGCGGAGATACAAATTTAGAAGCTGTCGGGATACAGATGGAATTTAAAGCCAGGAGTCCGGATGCGATCACCTAGGAGTGAGTGCAGCCTGTGGTCTGATGCATTGTGTGGCACTCCAGCGTCCCCCAGTCAGGAAACAAGACGGGACTGCGGGGGCCAGCCAGGGAGGGCGGAGGAGAACCCAAAAAGAGTAGAGTTCAGAAAGCCCGGTGAGGAATGCGGTTCCACTGGAAACACAGCACGAGGAGGTTGGGGAAGGTGAAGACTAAGAATGGACTGTTGGGTTTGATGGCGTGAAGGTCACTGGTGCCCTTGACAAGAAGGGATCCACCGAAGGTGACGACACACCTGGCTCAGGAGGGTTGGAGAGAGAGTGGAGGAGGGGAGGTGTCTCGAGGACCGATGTCTGTTTTGTGGGGTTTGCTATAAATTGGGACAGAAAATGGCGTAGTGGTCAGAAGGGAACATGGGTCGAGGGAGGACTTTTGAAGAAGAGTGGTGTCTCTGTTGGCTGGTGGGAATGATCCAGTTGAGGGGACACTGTAGGAGCAAAGCCCTGAGCAGGCTCTAGCAGGTGGGAATCAGTGGCGAGGGGAGCATCCACCTGAAGAGCAGAGCAGATGGAATTTCATGTGGAGAGGGAGGTAGATTGGTAGAGCTGGTGATGAGAGGAGAAGGAATTTCTCTTCTGATTGCTTCTATTTTCTCAGTGAAATGAGAAGCGTGATCATCAGCCTGGAGCAGGGTGGAGAGGCAGGTCTGAGGGTCGTGTCGGAGCTGGGAGGTTGCGCTGACTTGCAGTGGGATTGCCAGGCCGGGCCTGGGGTATGGGGCTCCCTGTAGGGCGGAGGGCAAGAATCCGTAGGACCCTCAGGGCTGGGTGTCCCAGGGAGGGAGGGGGCTTTGGCCAGGAAGGAGACGCGTCTGCCTGAGCCTTTCCTACCTCCCCATCCTGGAGCCTGAGCAAGACAGTGGCACCTTGGGGACAGTCCCGGACCCCAGGGAAAGTCGTCACCCTGGGCCAACCTTTGGCCTGTGCTCAGCTCGTGTCTCTGGGAGGTGCTCTGCGTGACCTCAGGCCCGCAGCAAGTCCTCCTATCCTGCCTCATGGGAGAATCCTGGTCTCATTACCCAGGGGATTCTATGGGGACCTGCTCCTTCCGCTCTGAATCTCAAAGCTGGTGTGCCTCCCGCACCATGGCCTGCTGGCCTTCATGCTGTTCCAGAATCGGGTGACCAAGCAGAGCAGGGCCTCAGAAGCTCAGACAACCTTCCAGCATCTCACGGAAGGGGTGCGTTCACTTCCCGTAGGGCTGCCTGGACCCAGTGGAACGTGAGCCTTGGGGTCTTGGCTGCCCTGACCCAGCAGATTGATTGACAGTGATTCTACCTTATGAAAACCAATTAATGGCTGCCTCTGAAACGCAGCCCGCCGTAGGTGAAATGGTTCCATGACACGCAGCTCCTAAGATATCAAAAAGAATCTCGAGTAGCAATAAAGTTCAATTCAGTGAAACTTCCAGTGCACCCCCTGTTACCCAGATGGAGAAACTGAGGCTCAGAGAGAACCCACCACTTGCTCCAAATTACAGAATGAATCAATAGCAACACTGGGACTGAAACCTAACTCCCAACCGTGGGATGGATGGAGAGGCACCCCCAAATCTGACATTTCCGGCGAGATTTCAACCTCATCCTTCAGCCCACCCGACTTAGAGGTTGTGAGAGGGCCCAGGGTCGGGGTGCTGGGTGCCTGCCAGGCTCAGCTTGCCACCCCCCAGCCAGAGCTCTTCCTGTGGCCCCCCCTCACTGCTGGGCATTACCTGCTAGTTAGCACAGCCTCCCACCTCCTGGGGTTGTTATGGAAACCAAACCTGGAGGCAGGGAGGGCAGAAAGGAGGGGTGGCAGTCCCCACTGTAGCTAGTAGTGTGGGCCTCACCATCGCCAGATAAGGGTGGGACAGAAACAGGGCGAGGGTCTGCCATCCTTGTGGTCCCTCAGCCTCCAGAGAGGCTCCCCCTGTGCGGGGGCTGGTGATGGGGTAGCATTCCCACCCACTGCCAGGGCCAGCGATCCCACCCCAGCTGTCCGTCCCTGGCCAGCAGCTTGGCCGTAGTGGGAGCAGACTGACTTGGAGGAGGGTTTTGCTGCCCTGAGAGGGGCAAAGCTCTCTTCCCCACCCCGACACACGCCGCCCCACCGTCACCACCTCTGAAACTGGCCCTGCACTGTACGAAAGGCTCCTCCCGGCCTGCCACACTCAGAGCCCCCAAGAGCGGCCTCGGTGGGGGTCTGGGGTCCCAACATGGGAAGCAGCCAGGCACCAAGTTCTGGGCACAGTGAAAGAGACAGCAGCCCCCATGTCGCAGATGTGGTCCTGGATACTGGGTGCCCTCACCCAGCCCTGCGCCTCCTTCATGACTTCTTCCAGCTCATCGTTGCTTTCCCACACACACACACGGCCATCAGCCCCACTCCTGTTCCCTGCCACTCAGCCGGCTCTGCAAGCTTGCCAAGAGCACAGATATGGTCCTCCCCTATTCTGTCGCCAGCCTGTCCTTGTCACCTTGGAGTCCCAGCTTCTCTGTGCTTGGCACGAGCTGCTGAGGAGGCAGATGATGAATGGAGGGCGAGCACTGCCTGAGCTGGGGACATGGACAGTGGGACAGGCTCTACACTGGGACAGGCAGAGCCCCCAGCTAGAGACAGGCAGGGTGTTCACTGGAGACACCAGGGGACAGACTGGGTGCATAAGGGACAAGAAAGAAGCAAGGATGGTCGATTCCCTCTGAGCTGCACAGCGCACCATGCACTCCCTGTAACCAGAAGAGACAGCCTTGAAACCAGCGTCCTGAGCAAGGGAAGCTGTCGGCCCAGGCCGCTCGTGGTAGCCCTGTCCCAGGAGATGGGGCCCCCAGCCTCAGCCAGCAGGCCAGGACCATGGCTTCCGTGGATGGCAGCAATATTCCAGGCCCTGCCTGACAGTGCAGTGGCAGCACCAGGTCTGGGTGGAGGCTGAGAAGAACGTGGGACAGAGGCCTGAACGTCTGAGCCATCGTGGAGAACATAATAGCTATCAAAAGTTGAGAGAGAGCTTGGACCAAATTAACAGGTGTCTATGGGCCAGAACAAGAGAGGTGACTTCAGCACCCCAGTGGATGACGAGGCTGCCTCTGACTGCTGCTCTGGAGAAAGATTTGCAAGATGAAGTGAGTCTGGGAGATGGAATGGAGCCACACCAGCGACAAGTCTGGTATAGACAGAGGAAGGAAAGCTCTGGGCTTGTGTCTGCCGACTTCCCACCGCTGTAGGGACAAGGGAGAAAGGAGGGAGCAGGCATGGTCCACGGGGACCCCATGGAAATGAAAGGGCCTCTCAAGTGGACATAGAGGAAGCTGGTGTCTACCTAGTGTCAATTAAAGCCAGACCAGGCTGGACCCCCTGACCCCAGGACATTGAGTCCCTGAACTCGGCGTGCTGAGTCCTTTCCTATAGACACAGTAGCCTGGAGGGAATGCAGAAGCTCTCTGGGCAGAGTGGAAGGGCATGGTGGCCCCGCCTGCCCAGCAGAGTGAACCCAGCTGCGCTGCCCCCGTCACACTGACCCGCCACCGCGTCTGACAGCACTCACGCCTGGGTCAGATACACTCGCTTAAACATCACACATCCTGAGCCCAGTGTCCTTTGTTAAACACCAGACACCTTCGGTTAAATGTCAGATACCTTGCATGTGAGACCTTTGGTTAAATATCACAAGTCACTTGCCACTGTCCTGATGGTCACACACTGTCCATCCACCCCTCAGACATCCTCCTGGTCATGTGGCCCATCCACAGCACGTCCTCACACTCCGCTTGGGCAGCTCCCTGCCTCCGGAGATCAGCTTCTTCCTCCTGTGCCTGTGGGGACCAGAGATGGACAACTGTCCAGTGCCAGGTGGGACCCCCCCACGGCCACCCTGCTGAGCATCGCTCGGACCTGAGCAGAGCGGAGCCCAGGAGAGCTGCCCACCTCCCAAGGCCACTCCTGCAGAGACCCTGGGCCATTCTTGGAGGACACCAAGGGTCAGGGGTGAGACTGGAGGTGGGCTTGCAGGGGAGGGGCCAGTCCCACCCGAAGGCCCCTCCTCCTACTGTCTTCTCTTCTTGGGCTGCCCCTGGCCTGTGAGTAGCTGAAGAACGGATATGCACGAAGCCTCTCTTCCCATCATCTTCTAACACCTTTGTCTTGGGAACTCTGTTTCTTCCGATGAGTACTCAGGTCATCTCCACTTTGTGACTGACTGCAGGGACTCCTGAGCCACTCCTTGCACAGAGAGATTCATGGTTGGAAGGAGCATGGGCAGCCCACAGAAGCCCAGCCACCCCTCTGTGGTGGTCTCAGCGAGGACTTCAGGCTTCCACGGATCAGAGCAGCCAAGCTTGAGCTGATCACAGACCACAAAAAGTGTCAATCGAAACCAGGACCAGAAACCCACTTGCTGCCTCTGTTGCCTGACCTGAGGCTCCTGGGAAACAGGGCTTCCCTCTTCACTCCGATGTGTCCCCGGCCTGGGACCCATATATGGTTTCATGCCCTGGTCCCCAGTGGGGTGGAGAATGTGGCAGAGCGGTTGCCTCCTGGCGCTGGTTATTCATGGCACCGTCACCGAGAGAGCTTGCTGTGTGGACGTGTATAAGGCACCCACGCTGAGGTCACAGGCCGGCGGGGTTGAAATCAGGAAGAAGGCCTGGGGGAGGCCCTGCCACGGCCCCCCGTGGGAAGGGGAGAGGGAGAGGGCTGGTCGGGGCGGGCAGGCAGAGGTTCTGCTTTGTAATTCCCAATAACTGTGGTTTGATTCTGCAGGTATGTATCAGAAAATATAAAACTAGGCAATTTGTCGGCTCTTCGAACTTTCAGAGTCCTGAGAGCTCTAAAAACTATTTCAGTTATCCCAGGTAAGACGCCCGGGTTTGCCTGTCAGATCTCAGCTACAAGTGACTCTCTCTCTGTCTCCCCCCTCCCCCCGCCCCCCGTCCTCCTCTGACCGTGTGTCTCCTACTGGCGTGTTGTCATCGTCTCGTGTGTGAATTTCCCTTGTTACAGATACACAACTGAATTTGTGGACCTGGGCAATGTCTCAGCCTTACGTACCTTCCGAGTCCTCCGGGCCCTGAAAACTATATCAGTCATTTCAGGTGAAAATCGGGTTAAATGCCAAGGCTGGAGGGAAATGCCCTGGCCTTCCCAGCCACCTGGGAGCCAAGGCAACCCTCCAGGAGGCCCCTTCGAATGTGCCTGTCACCAGAATACCTTTCCCAGAGCTCAGGTGCGGGGCTGTCCCCCGTGGAGCCTCAGAATGGGCCTCGGGCTGCCCTCCCTGGCAAAGCCCACCCTCGCAGACACCAAGGGGCGCAGAGCCCCCCACGGGCTGCGTGGACATCCTTACGTTGAACCCAGATTCTTCCAAACTGAACTCAGCTATTGGAACAGCTAAAAAAGCTTGTACCTGAATTGTTTCAGCCTGAGTTGTCATCCTCTGATCAGGAAACCAAAAGAACTGTCGGAGGGAACCATGTGCACACCCAGAATGAAAACGGAAAACTCTGGCATGCTCTTTTACGACCAGGTGCCAGCCCCTGCCGTGTGCTCCCTCTGGTGATACGTGCACAGCCAGAGCCACAGCCCCGATTTGTAAGACCGAGTAATCTGTGGACAGGCATCATCGGGCCTTGGCGTCCAACAGCCCTCGCTGCATGGTGCGGTAGAGGTTTAGCAAACCGTGCATGGTAGCCTCAGGAAGAAATCCTCCTTGACAGATGTTGGCAATTATCCCCAGGAAATCGTCTAAGCCCAGATGGCCTCTCTAGAAACCGTTCTGCCCATCCATCCAGGAAAACTCTCCAAAGGCTCTGTGTGATTTCTGAGCCAGATGGGTGTGATGTGCCGGTGCCGACCCAGGAGACTGCCCTATCCTAAGTCTTTATTCCCTCTCCCCAGGTACAAGTGAATCCAAACTCGAAGGTCCTCCTGTTTGGAGGAACTCTCTGGAAGGGCAGTGCCCAGAGCCTCCTTCCAGAAGCCTTCTCTGAATGCAGCCCACTCAGAACTGGGGAAGGCTCTTGTAAGAAGGTGGCTGGGGACAGGTTGCATGTCACCGTTATGGGGAGGTGGCAGAGCTGACTGGATGGTCGCATCTACTCCTGACTTGGAATGCTCGTGTTTCCAGGGCCTTGGGCCTGCATTTGGCTATCGCTGCCCCCAGGGTGTTGGGTCTCTGCCCCAAGCAGACTCTCTCAGGAATTCAGCCTCCTCCTGGAGGGGCTAATTATCTTATAAGAGAAGCCCCCAGCTATGCTGTGTTCAGTCTGAGCCTTTGGGCCTATGAACCCCCATGGTGTGTGTACAGGGGCCGCTTCTCCCCCCGGCCCCCCACCGGTGGCCCAGACCCCTGCCAAGGGCCAGTAGCAAGGGGGACGCTGTGCCTCCAGCCACTCCCATGGAGCTGTCCCATTGAGACAGGTGTCACAGACCGTCACACGCACACACGCACACACACACGTGCTCAGAAGCTTCACCATCTGTCCTTGAGGGCCCCGAAGACAGCCTCACAGGCCCGCACCCCACCAGAGTAGATAAATGCACCCACCACAGGAGTTCAGAAAAGTCATATTCCAGCCTGTTTTATATTAAAAAAAAATTACAGAGAGAAATATTTCTCAGTCTTGGGGGAAAGGGGGAAGCCCACCAACCCCAGCCCAGCCCTGTGAGGTCTCCTCAAAGCTGCCAGCAGCACAGTGAGAATGGCAGACCCCGAAAGTGGTCCCTGGCAGAGTGCCACGGTCGGCCTTATGGAAGCCTGGGGCGGCGGCACCTTCTGAGCTGCGTCTTACGTGGCTCTTGTCCTCTCCGTACCTCAGCCTCCTTTTCCAGAAAATGGGACTGAAATCAGAATGGCTGGTCTCCAAGGGCCGCTCCACCCAGACTGTTAGGACTTCAGTGGCAGGAGGATTTCCCAACTGGTCCCCCCCGGAACTGTCCCTTACTGGGTCTCTTTAGAATCCTGCAGCTTCATTGCAGGACCATTCTTGCCAGAAGGGGACTCTCATCACTGTGAGAAATGTTCGAAGGGACAGGTTGCCTTTGGCCACTGTCCCCACAGACCAGGTCAGCGGTGCCTTGCTGGCCTGGAACGGGACACTTCAGGACAAAGAGACTTTAGCCCGACAGCCGAGGCAGAGCCCAGTCTAGGCAGCGAGCTGCTGCTGCCCTCCCCCACCTTCACCTTGTGCCCCTAGGGACCTGGGCGGGGTCTCTAGACCAGTGAGCAGAGCCACGCATGGCCCGCCAAGGGGACTGGAAGCTTCGCCCCAGATGAGGGGTTCCGGGCCGTGCAGGGTTCCGAGTCCCACCCGCAGCACCACTCTGTGCCCAGACCCCTGCGAGGTCCGCCCGCTGCCCAGGCGGTTGCCAACATCTGCCAGGACGATTTCCACAGAGAACGCTGAGTGCCTCTGAGCTCCCGGCGGCGGTGGCGTGGGCAGCACCGCGGGGAGGCGCCTTCTCCTCCTCCGAGTCCGCTCCCGCTGTCTCCCTGCCGCTGGGTCACAGGCTCGGCCGCAGCAGGCACTGCCACGGGTGCTCCTAACACATTAACCGGCTGGACTATGGATGGAGGGAGCTTAATCTGAGATCTGGCCGCTTGGGAGAGGGGCAGGAGGGGCAGGCCCTGCGCTGGCAGAGGCGCCCCCTCCTTCCCTGTGCTCTGCTCGCACTTGTCCTGGGTCGGTCGCCGAGGGTCAGACTGGACGCGTCTCCACGTGCTTTTCTGTCTTTCTGCTGTGTGGTGCTGGCTTCCGCAGGGAGCTGGGCTATGCAACTAATAGGCCACAGCCTCTCAGCTGTGGGGAATGGGGTGGACGGGGAGGATCCCAGAGGGACAGGGCAAGCAGGAAGATGCCATGCAGGTCAGCCCCTCCCCTGCCCCGAACCGTCCCCAAAGGGGCCCAAGCCAGAGCAGGCCCCTTAGGATATCACGCACCATGGCTCTGACAGACCTTCCCCCCACCCCCCAGCTCACACACACACCCGCCCCGGCCCAACCCCACACCCCGGGTCCCAACTTTTCCTTCATACAATCAAAATCCCGTGTCACCATGGAGAGCCGGCCCCAGCAGCGGAGCAGGGGGACCCCGTACCAGGAAGGCCGTGTCTCTCCCCATCTCAGGATCGATGCTGAGGCCCCTCCATGGCCCTGGAATGGGCTGGGGCCTCAGTCTCCTTCCCTGTGGACTACGTGAAGAGGGGTGGGCCTGGCTTACCTTGGGGACAGTCCGAGGGGGACATGCTCTGAGTGTGTGTTTCCTCGAGCCTCGAGAAAACGGCGCTTTCCGCAAAGAGGCCAGGCCCCCTCTGCAAAGGCAGGGCCACACTGGCCTGCCACCCGGGGGAATTAGGACAGGACCTCTGCAGCTGGGGAAAGGGGGGCTTGGGCCCCAAAACTCCAAGAGAAGCCTCCCTCACTCTGTGCCCACCTCAAGGTTGCCCACTCAGCTTGATTGAGGACCCCAAGGTGGCCCAGTGCCCTCTCTGGGGCCTGGCCCTCAGCAGCACAGCACCCCAAGCCCGTTCTTGCCCTCCCCAGGCCTGAAGACCATCGTGGGGGCCCTGATCCAGTCTGTGAAGAAGCTGGCTGACGTCATGGTCCTCACAGTCTTCTGCCTCAGTGTCTTTGCCCTCATCGGCCTGCAGCTCTTCATGGGCAACCTGAGGCACAAGTGCGTGCGCAACTTCACGGAGCTCAACGGTACCAACGGCTCCGTGGAGGCCGACGGCCTGGTCTGGAAATCACTGGACCTCTACCTCAATGACCCAGGTGCGCGCTCGCCGGGTGGCTGGGGAGGGCTCTGGGAGACCAGCAGATAGGGACACTTTGCACGCGGGCCTCGCCGGGGGCAGGCCTCCAGGTCTGGGCAAGCCCTACCTGATCCCTGGAGGCCCAGACAGAGGACAGAGAGGCCAGGCGGGGCGGCTCACGCCCGTAATCCTAGCACTCTGGGAGGCCAAGGCGAGCGGATGGCTCAAGGTCAGGAGTTCGAAACCAGACAGAGCACAGAGAGGAGTGGACCAAGGCCTGCCTCGTGAATTCCCAAGCTAGATGGGGAAGCGATGCTTGAACAACAGAAAGGATGGAGTTAGATGGAAGGGAAGACAGGGGAACAGCAGCCGCAGCGTTCGGAGGTGAGACTGACCCTGGAGTGTTGGGACAGCAGGGGAGTGTCGGCTTGGGGAAGGACAGACTTGGAGCCTGAGCAGTCCATGAGCTCCAGAGTGGAGCCGACCAGGCACGGGATTTCCCAGTCAGCGTCAGTGTGCTTCGCCAGGACACTCATTCCATACACATGCACCTCAGGAGCGTGCGGGAAGGTTGGAATGAGCTCAGTGACTGGGAAGTCATGTGAGCCCTGCGTGTGGTATCGCTGGCGGTGTTTTACCTTCCATTCCCATGGAGGAGCGGCCAGCACCACCCTTGACTCGCACCATAGGTCTGTTTCAAAGGTGCAAGGCCAGATTCTGGGCCACGAGGACCCCGAGAGCCATTCTGCAGTTGGGGCCTCTTACATACGCTAGCAATCCACTTTGGAAACAGAAACATAGAAAATCAGTGAGTAGATTTGCTTATGGTTCAGCTGTGGCCTTATAGCAGTGGCTCTGAAACTTCCATGTGCACCAGAGTCACCTGGAGGGCGCCAGAAAACACAGACTGCTGGGTTTTCTGGAGTTTCTGAGTCACTCAGTCTGGGTGGCACTGGGGAAGTGGCATTTCTAATCAGACCCCAGATCATGCTCATGATGCGAGGAACACACTTTGAGAACTGCCGCCTAAGATGAGGGCAGGTAATCGGGAGTGATGGGGACTGATGATGGCCAGAGAGGAGAGGGCAAAGCCGGGGATCCCGTGTCTCACCCAGTGCAGCCCCAGCCCCATCTGAACAGACCTCAGTGTTGCCATGGTGACTGTGGCAAGCATCGCTTCCACCATTTTGTGCAATGGAAGGGACCCAGAGCTGGGCAGCAGCCTGCCAAGGCCACACAGCAACTCATCGGCCAAACTGGAACTCCGCCCAGATCCTTACCTAGTGGTCAGGGCCTCTCAATGGTTTGGGGCAGGGTGCAGAACCTCCCTGTGGGGACAGCTGAGGCCCTGCCCAGGACTTCCTGTGTCTCCCGAGCATGTGGGGGCACGGGCAGCAGAATGGCTGCAGAGGAGGAGGAGGAGGAGGAAGGCCAGTGGAACAGGCCAGGCCAGGCAGAAGGCAGGGGGCAGGGCAGAGGCAGAGAACAGGAAGGAAGACCACCAGCAATGTCTCTACCTCCCCAAAGCCCTGGACGCAAGGCGGGAACCCCAGGAGTCTGGCCACACGTGACCCCACCATCTGATGTTTCTCTTACAGAAAATTACCTGCTCAAGAATGGCACCTCTGACGTGTTACTGTGTGGGAACAGCTCTGACGCCGGGTATGTGGCACCCACCACCCTGGGTCCCCCTGCCCAGGTGGGGGAGTCTCCTGGTGCTTTCCCAAGTGACTGTGCTTTCTGTTTATGCCCCTGACCCCAGTGAGGCCTTCCCTTGTCCCCTTCCCTTGCCATGACCCTGGCAGCTTCCCCACCAACCCCAGCACAGGGGAGACAGCTGGTAAAGAAAGGTTGGGGGCAGACCTGCAGGGACAGCTAACAGAGCCCCGAAGATGGGCTGGGACTGGGGGACAGCCCAGGATGGCCTACATTGCCCCTACCAGCCCAACCCTGGTTCCATTCCCTTCCAGAAGCTCCCCAGGGCTGCTCCCTCCCACCCCCAGTCTTCACTTCCTTACATCTATCCCTCAGCGGTGAGTGCAGCCTCCGGAGCAGCCTGGCCTCTCCCAGGAGCCATGAGTGGCTTCCAGGGCCCTGTGCACACAGGGCAGGAGCAGTGTGGCTGTGCCACAGGCTGGGAGGGCAAGGGGCGCACAGGCTCACCTTTTGGGGGCCATGCTCTGTGGAGTTACAGTCCCACATCTCTGAGCATGAAGGTCCAGAGCCCAAGTTTGCTGCCCCAGTCCTGTTGCTACGGAGATTGTCTGGAGGGCCTTGGGGCATTAGCGTGGTACAGAGGTCCCTTGGCTGCATCCTGCCACTTGCAAAGTCTCTGTCTCTCGCTCGCTCTCTCTCTCTCACACACACACACACACACACGTGACTCCAGCCCAGCAGCCTCTCTTTGGGTCAGAAGCCATCGCTCCCAGCCCTGTGAGCTGTGGACCTGCCTCACTGAACCAGGGCCTGTGTGCAGTCACGCCCGTGGGCTCGTGGCCCTGCCTTTGCGCCAGGTTCATCCTGTCCAGCTCAGCCCAGCCTCACTTCTCCCTCCCAGCCCCGTGCGCGGTGCTGTACTCAGCTCCCCATGGGGAGGATAGGAAGAGACGTGAGCCAGGCCCTGGCGCTTCCTCTCTGTGGGGAGAGGCGCCTCGCAGCGGCTGGGGAGGGAGTATCCTGTGGGCGGAAGGGAGCTGGATTGCGGCTAGTGGAGCACAGATAGGTAGGGAGAGGAGGAAGATGGAGTCCTGGGTGGGAGGCACACAGCAGGAACGAAGTCATGGAGGCAGGACCCAGCAGCGTGGCACTGGGTTTGTGAGTCTCAGCCTCATGGAGCAGTGGGGCACACGCTGGGTTGCCCAGGGAGACAACTCAGGCCCAGTAAGGGTCTTAAGGGCAGAGGACCCATTACAGCATGGAACAGTCTGTGTGTCTGGCCGCAGGACATGTCCTGAGGGCTATCGGTGCCTAAAGGCAGGCGAAAACCCTGACCACGGCTATACCAGCTTCGATTCCTTTGCCTGGGCCTTCCTCGCACTCTTCCGCCTGATGACGCAGGACTGCTGGGAGCGCCTCTACCAACAGGTGCGTGGGTGCCCGGGCCAGCAGAGGGACGCCAGGTATGGGCTCAGGGTCCAGGCTGCACAACTGGCTAGCCAGAAGTGGCCCCAGCAGCCTCCTCACTGGCAAGAGCTGTAGAGGGGACAGGCGACAAGGACCCTTGCATCTGAAAGAAAGAGTTGTTTAGCAAGCTTTTTGCTGGTGACCAGATACTAATCCCTTTATATAGGATACTGTCTACTTTGTGAATGAGACACTCCTTCAACCTGTAGGATGGAATATTCTCTCTCTGTAGGCACAACATTATTCCCCCCAGTTGGGTGGGGCATTCTGCCTCCTCCCATGGTGGGACACTGCCCCCTGTATGTAGGTGACTCTCCTCTGTAGGTTAGCACACATCCCTCCCTATAGGTGGGACATGCTCTGCCCCCTCCCCCGAGGCTGTGGCTATTTGAACCCCTGGCACAGCCCGACCGAGTGACTTGGAAATGCCATAATCCAGAAGGGGCACCAGTGTGGATGACCTCTGCCCCCTTCCTCCCCCAGACCCTAAGGTCCGCAGGAAAGATCTACATGATCTTCTTTATGCTCGTCATCTTCCTGGGCTCCTTCTACCTGGTGAACCTGATCCTGGCTGTTGTTGCCATGGCCTACGAGGAGCAAAATCAAGCCACTATCGCTGAGACTGAGGAGAAAGAAAAGCGCTTCCAGGAGGCCATGGAGATGCTCAAGAAAGAGCATGAGGTGGGTGAGCAGTGCCACCAAGGAACTTCCAGACCAAACCCTCGCTTGACTGTGGGTGCCTGTAAGCATGGTGCATGCTGGGTAGACCTGGTGCCTGTGGGCATGGTGCATGCTGGGTAGAGCTGATGCCCATAGGCATGGTGCATGCTGGGTACAGCTGGTGCCTGTAGGCACTGTGCATGCTTTGTAAAGGTATTTCCTATGAATGTGATGTCTGCTGTGTAAAAATTTGGAACCTGTTGGGTAAAGAAAGTGCCTGTTAATGAGGTGCCTGCTAGGTAAAAGTGGCATCTGCTGGCTCAGGTAGGCCCTGTGAGTGTGGTGTATGCAGGTAAACTTGTTCCCTGTGGTCATCATGTCTTCCAGGCAAAGGTGGTGCCAGCAGGGTAAAATGGTGCATGCTGGGTAGAGGTGGTCCCTGTGAGTGTGGTGCACACTAGATAAAAGAGACCCATGTGTCCATGGACATAGTTTATTCTGGTCAGGGAATGCCATCTGGCGAGGTAGTGAGGACAGGCCAAGGTCAGAAAATAAGCACTGGTGATGCCGCCCTGGCCACCCACAGGCTCACCTGTGGGGCACGTGCTTTGTGGGGTTACTCCCACAGCTCTTGAGTATGAAGGCATCCAAGGTCCCCCACATGGTGGATGCTGCAGGCTGATTACAGGGCAAGCTATTAGAAGCCAGGCTGTGGGCATCTACTTGTTCTTCTCCCTGCCCCATGCCACCTCCTCCAGTACCCTTCTAGCCAGCTGAACCTTCTGGAAGATCCCATGCCCTCTAGGTCTGCCACCTCCCCTGCTCATCCTCACCCCTCTCCCACCTTTCCCACACACTCCCCTCTTCCAAGGGCTGCCCACTTCAGCCACTCCTCTTTCTCTTCCTGCATCTTGATCTTTCTCAGAATATTCAGGGTCTGTCTGGGCCTGTCTCCACGATGCCCTCATTTTGGGGTGAGTGTGCAAGTCCACGTAGGGATGGGGAAGACCAAGTCACTGAGACTTGCCTGGCCCGCCTAAGCCTGAGACCGCACAAAGTCTCAACGACCAAGACATCCCTTCCTCCACCCGTTTTCAGGCCCTCACCATCAGGGGTGTGGATACCGTGTCCCGCAGCTCCTTGGAGATGTCCCCTTTGGCCCCGGTAATCAGCCACGAGAGAAGGAGCAAGAGGAGAAAACGACTGTCTTCGGGGACGGAAGAGTGTGGGGAGGACAGGTTCCCCAAGTCGGACTCGGAAGATGGTCCCAGAGCAACGGTAATCCCCAGCCGAGGTTCCGGCCCTTCCGGGTGGACGTGGCATCAAAAGCCCATCATGCTAGGCCCCTGTGCAGTCCCAGCCCCCATGGTTGCTCCCCAAGGAGAGCAGAGCAGCCTGGGGCCTCTCCCAGCCCTTCCTGTTTCCCATGTCCGTTCTTAGAATGGAGAAGCCCAGGCAGAGGGGCAGGGTGGCTTTGGGTGTTATGATGTCCCCATTATGATATCCGCCAGTCCCCCAGAGCTGGGACTGGAGCTGGGTATGGATTGGCTGGAGCCCAAGGACATGCCCACACGAGTGAGGGACACGGCTGAGTGCCCCAGCCCCTGCTCAGGCCAGGCCTGTCTGCAGCACCAGAAGCCTTCCTGCCTCCCTCTCCCTGCCTCGGCCCCACCTTCAGGCCCAGATAAGCTTCAGGCTTATCAAGCTTCATGCCTGCCCGATAACTACCCCCCCTCAGCCCACCTAGCTCCTGTGTGGCCTGCAAAGCTCTCGGTGCTCTGAGGAGTTGAGCCGGGGCCAGTGCCACGAGACACAGGCTGGGAGCATGTCATGTGAGGAGCCGTCATGGTAACGTCCCCTCTCCCTGTCCCCTCAGAACCGCGTCAGCCTCACGCACGGCCTCAGCAGGGCTTCCGTGAAGCCACGCTCCAGCCGCGGGAGCATTTTCACCTTTCGCCGGCGAGACCTGGGCTCTGAGACAGATTTTGCAGATGATGAGAACAGCACAGCAGGGGAGAGCGAGAGCCACCGCACGTCGCTGCTGGTGCCCTGGCCCCTGCGCCGACCCAGTGCCCAGGGACAGCCGGGTCCCGGGACCTCAGCTCCTGGCCACGCCCTCAATGGCAAAAGGAACAGCGCCGTGGACTGCAATGGGGTGGTCTCCTTGTTGGGGGCAGGTGACCCTGAGGCCACGTCCCTGGGGAGCCACCTCCTCCGCCCTGTGATGCTGGAGCGCGCCCCAGACACGGTGAGCCAGCCCCGGGACGCGGGCGCCAGGGCAGAGCTGGTCTCCCACACTGGCCGCCCGGGGCCAAGTGCAAAATTACTCATCAGATGTTTATTGAGCACCTAGTGTGTGCTGGGCTCTGGGGTGAATAAACCTATAAAAAATAATTCTCTGCCCTCACAGAGCTTCCATGCTAAGGGCAGCACACTGACAAAAATCAAAGAAAGAAGAAAAACGTGTATATATATATATCACCTACGGTATGTGATGGCACTAAGGAAGGACAGTTAAGTGTTTCTCAAGGGACAGCACAGCATGGGGAAGCCACGCTAGCACAGGACCCGTGTTGCAGAGGCTCCATGCCGTGCCCGGTGACACCCTTCACAGCTGCTGGGTTATGAGCGAGCAGTCCAGGGGGGCCCTGGGAGAAGGGCCGGAGCAGTGAAGGGACGCTGAAGGAGTTCTGGGCAACAATTATGCACCAAGTTTGAAATAGATCAGTACTTTACCAAGCAGTAACTCAATATCAGCCCACGTAGTAGGTGCTGAGGCGGGGGAAGGGGAGAGGGAACCCCTGTTCTTTAGGGGGCATTTAAACAAAGAGCAGAAGGAGGCAGGGGTGGGCGCCAGGCCGCTGTCTGGAGCTAGGAGAGGTGGCGTGAGGAGTGGTCAGCGCCCAGACTCCAGGGACACACGGGGTTGGAATCCCAGCTCAAAACTTACTAGCTGGATGGCTGTGGGCAAGTTGACCTTACTTCTCTGTGCTTCAGGTCTCTCATCTATAAGATGGGTCTAAAACCCACCTCAGGCTAATCCAGGGAAAGGACTTAAGACACACATGAGCAGGGTGATGTTACAGCATCATAGTAACATGTCCTCATCACCATCACCTGGGGAGGCGTGTTCCAGCACGTGCAAAGGCCCTGAGACTGCGTGCATAGCCTGTTGGGGGACATGCCACGAGGTCACTGTGGCTAGAACAGAGGGAGCGAAGGGGAGAGGAGTTGGAGCTATCTGGGAAGGGACTGGCCAGATCATGAAAGGCCAGTCAGAGCTTTGGTCATGCAGCCAATCCAGTGACAGGCTGATGACTGCTCCATCAGCCTTCAGGTGTCCTTGCCGACCCCTCCCCCTGGCACAGTGCCCAGAGCAGCCCACCCAGGAAGAAGCCAACCGTGTGGCTCAGCCCCCATGCCTGCAGGGAGGCGGAGGAGGGCGGACTTTCTGAGGAACTAGACACTTGACTGGGAAGATGGAGGAGGAGCTGAAGAGGGAGGGCCTCTTTTCTTCCAGCTTAGGCTCTTGCTAGAGCTTGTGGGACTTTTGTACAGGTTAATTAACCTCTTGTGCCTCAATTTCCTCATCTGTAACTAGAAGTAATACTCATGTCAGTAGGGTGTGGTGAGGACTAAAAGAGTTCAAACAGGTCAGTTGCTTACATCAGTAGTACTTGCCTTACGTTCAAGGCGTTGTTATTATCTATTATCTGTAATATTTACTGGTTTTAGCAGGTAGGAAGGAGTAAAGATTCCTGTGCAGGTGCAGGCTGCCTCGGGCCTCCAAGGTCCTCTGGAGCAGGGTGCAGAGGGGAAGGACGGGGTGCCATGGGGGGCAGACCACAGCTTCCAGGTAGGGCCCACCACCAGGAGGGTTCCTGGCTTCCAGGAACACAGAGCCACCCAGGTCCGGCCTCAGCCTCGGGGAATCAGGTCCTCAGGTCCGCAGCCAAGGGCGCTAATAGAATTTCCTAATCTCGTTAGGGAGAAAATCATCTCATTGTATTGCACATGTCAGGAGGAATCCGAGTTCAAACACTTCATGACCAGGAACTCTGACTTCACCCATTCTCACTTCTGTGGGGCCCATTTGTAGCCTTAAAGGGATTAACAGGCCAAGACACGGTCATTTGCGAAGTTAAAGGAATTAGTGAACCAAGATGGAGACATTTGAAAAGTCAAAGAGATTAGCAGGCAGCAGGCCCCTGGGAATGCCTTCTCTGCTTCTCTCTTGGGTCCCCAAGGAGACATTTCTGTCGGCAAGCAAAGCGCAGTCAGGCACATGGTGGGTGCCTCACCAACATGGGAGTGGGAAAGAAGGACCAGGCCAATGGCAGCTCATGTTTAGTTTATTCAGATGCGAGGTGGGGGAGGGAGTGGGCTGAAGATTTACTTTGTCCCCTGCCTGCATAAGACTGCCTGGTCCCACCAGCAGTGTATGACTGTTCCTCTCTCTCCACATCCACGCAAACATTTGTCGTTTTGGGACTTTCTGATAAAGGCCATTCTCACTGGAGTTAAGTGATATCTCATTGTGGTTTAGATTTGCATTTCCCTGATGATTAGAGATGTTGAGCATTTTTTTCATATGCTTCTTGGCCATTAGCCTATCTTTTTTTGAAAAATTTCTGTTCATGTCGTTTGCCTACTTTTTAATGGGGTTGTTTGATTTTTTTCTTACTGATTTTCCTGAGTTCTATACAGATTCTAGTTATTACTCCTTTCTTGGACATATTGCATGTAAATATTTTCTCTCATTCTGTAGGTTGTCTGTTAGCTCTCGTGACAGTTTCTTTGGCTGTGCAGAAGCCTTTTAATTTGATCAGGTTCCATTTATTTATTTTTGTTGTTGCTGTGATTGATTTTGGGGTCTTCTTCATAAACTCTTTGCCTAGGCCAATATCTAGAAGAGTTTTCTCCAACATTTTCTTCTAGAATTCATATGGTTTCCTGCCTTAAGTTTAAGTCTGTTATCCACTGCGAGTTGATTTTTGTGAGAGGTGAGAGGTGTGGATGCTGCTTGTAGCTTCGACTCGGGTGGTACAAAGGCGATATATATATATAACCTAAACATCTGTACCTCCGTAAAATTTTGAAATTTAAAAAAAAAAAGAAAAAGAAAAGAGTGCCTGCTCCTAGAAAGCCCGACACAGGTGGGAGAAGCCTACTGAGTCGCCATTCTTTTTCTCCCTCCACACATTACATCTTCATCCTCACTTCCCCCTGGTGGCCTAGCAAGCCAGGAGCAGAGCTAGAACTCTAACCCAAGCCTTCTGATTGATTCCCAAGTATTTATCCACCCAACCACTGTTTATCTGGTGCCAGCTTGTTATATCGAGTGCCAGGCAGTGTTTGAGGCTCCAGGGGCATAGCAGTGACCTGTCGGAGTTTACATTGTAGGCAGCAAGACAGACAGAAACTGACAAGTATTTTTAGGTAGCAGTAAGGGTCATGTGATAAAAAGTTGCTAATGGGAGGGATGAGGAGAAGGGCTGTTAGCGTACACGGGGCAGGCCTTCCCAAGGAGGTGACATTAAAATTGACAGGGAAATGATTTTAGGGAGCCAGCCGCAAAGATGTGAATGGCTCCCAGGCAGAGGGAGTATAGCAGGTGCAAAGGCCCTGAGGATAAACGGGCATGACAGATTCAAGGGATGAGGGGAACTGGCAGGTCCAGTGTGCTGGACACATTGGGGAGGGATGTGGATTTGGTGAGTTAGAATTTGGATGGTGCAGGGCCTTGTAGGGTATAGAAAAGTTTGACTATACTCTGAACAAGATGGGGAGCAGTGTGATCAGGGGAGTTGTTGAACAGAGAAGTGACATTATTTGATTTACTTTTTGAAGGGAATCCCTTTCTGCTATGCAGACCATAGAGAGAAGAGAAGAAGAGAGGCCAGTTGGGAAGTTGTAGCGGGAGTTTTTGGAAAGAGACGGGGAGAGCTTGCACCAGGGGTGGTGTATCAGTCAGTTAGTGCCACCATGATGCTATGGAACAAACCACCGCAGAAGTCAATGGCTAACAACAGGCCTTCATTCTCACGCTCACATATCTGCAGGTTGACTGCAATTTGGCCAGTCTAGGTGGAGCTCCTCGGCTGGGCATCTCTGATCCAGACTGCACGTTGGCTGGGCTTGGTGCCCTGCTGGGGCTCAGGCTCAGGGCTGCTCCCCATGTGTTTGTTCTGAGGCCAAGCGGTGGCAGCTACCTAGAGAAGCTCTTTCCGTGGTGAATTCTTGGAGCACAAGAGCAAGGCACAGAGCCCCAGCCCCTTGGAGGCTTCTGTTCACATCACATCCACTAACATCGCATTGGCCAAAGCAAGTCATTCAACACTGGGGCAGGGCAGTCTACTTCACCCACAGCGGAAGGGGAAGGAGAGGAAACATTTGCTCAATGATGACCCAAACTATCACCAATGGTAGAGGCAAAGGAAGGAAGTTGGGAGAACGTAAGACATGCTTGTGAGTTAAGCTGGCCAAATTTATGGTTGCATTGGACCTAGGGTAGTACTGTTGCATCAACCACCTCAGCAGTCTCGGTGTCTCTGCTTGAATACTTCCATGACTGGGAGCTCACTACCTCCCTAAGCAACATTTTGGAGCAGTCCCATCCATGGCAAAGGTTGACCTTAACTTGAGCCCAGATTTACTTGGTACCCACTCCAGGCTCTGGTTTTGCCACCCAGGGTAACCTGGGTAGCCCATCTTCCCTCTGCCCTACAGATACTGTAGAGCCTCGCTGTTGCGTGCTGAACCCCCGGTTCCTTCAGCAGCCTCAGCTCGGTGCGTGGGCTGTGGCCACGCAGGGCCCTGCTGACATGAAGGCTCCATGGGCCCTCCTTAGTTGGGCAGGGACTTCTGAGTAGGCCGGGAGAATGCCTGACTCCCACCTCCCTTCATTACAGCACTCCACACCCCTGGGTTAGGTCTGGTTCTTTAGAAAGATGGTGCACATTGAAAACAAACCCAACAGCACAGAAGTACACAGAGTGAAAAGGGACTTCTCCCTCTTTTTTCCCTCCCCGACAATCCCATTCCCTAAATAATGATTTGGTGTGTACCTTAAGAGATCTTTTTCTTGCTTTTTCATCAAACTGTCTTCAAGATGCTCCCATGTGGGCATCCACAGAGCCACCTCGTCTTTGTTGCCTGTGTTAGAGTCCGGAGTTGGATCGTATCTATACTTGATTTTAATATTCTGTTGACGGTTTGTTTTATTCTTACTGTATTAGGAACAGCGCTGCAGTGAACATCATTTGTGTACATTGCTGGTGCACGTGTGTCATTACTTAGGAAGTTAGATTACTAGACGAAGAATTGCAGGGCCTGTTTAAAATTTGCTTGGTAGATCCAGCCAAACTGCCTCCACAAAAGACCTGGCCTCCCACCGGCCATGTCTAAGCATTCTGCTTCATGCGTCTATTATTGGTATCTTAGAGCATGTTAGTTTTTTTTTTTTTTTTCAGCTTCTTTGTGCTCTTGACTCCAGGGAGCTTGTGGTCAATTAAGACTCCCAGATCATTGTTGCATGTACTAATGTATATGACAGCGTCTGGCTCAGGAAGGACCTGTGGTACACGTAGTTTCCTGACTGCGCTCAGAAATTGCTGCTGATGACAGGTCGTGAAAAAGAAAAGAGAATGAAGGAGATGATGATTGGCAAGAGGGGTGGGGGGACTTGCTAACTGGAGGGGAAGCTGGGAACAGAGAAGCCCAGCATCCAGTGTCCCATCAAGACCTTCATCCTGTCCCCCTGTGACCTCCCCAGACTGAGTCGGGGGCTTGGGTAGCAGGACCCCCATCCCAGGGCTGACTCATATCTCATGGTTGCACCCAGACCACACCGTCGGAGGAGCCAGGCGGGCCCCAGGTGCCTACGCCCCAGGCCCCGTGTGCAGATGGCTTCGAGGAGCCAGGAGCGCGGCAGCGGGCCCTCAGCGCCGTCAGCGTCCTCACCAGCGCACTGGAAGGTCAGCACCCCCCGTGTCGCCCCACCTGGACCAGGCACCCCTGTCTGCCGTGGCCTGCCTTGGACAGCCCGCAACTGTCCTAGACTTTTTGGTCCTGCCTAACCTCGTATGAGCCCTGCCTGTGCTTAGATGTCTTTTCATCTGTTTCACCTTGTTCTTTCCTGGGCATCCCCATGTCTGTGTTTCTTCCAAACACTCCCACATCTGTCCCGGCCTGTCCTGGGCTCTTATCGGTCTCATTCCGTCCTCTCCCAAGCCCGGCCATGTCTGTCTAGGACTGTCCTGTCCCAGGCGTACTCATGCCTGTTCCAGCCAATTCCCAGCCCTTCCTCTATCTACCTCACACTATTCCAGGCATCCCACATCCGTCCCACTGGCCCTGCCCTGGGCAACCCCACGTGCCTCCCAGTCTGAACTTGGCACCCTCATCCTATTCCCTCCTGTCCCCCATGTGTTCTCATCTTTTCTGGTCTGTCCCAGGCATCCCCCTCATCTGTCCTGACACGCCCCAGATGTCCACATCTGTTCCTACCTGCTCTTTCCTGGGTGTCCTTATGTCTGAACTTACCTGTGCCAGTTATTGTCTCATCATTTTCAGCCTTTCCTCCCCCGACTGCCTCCACATCTATGTGGGACTGTTGTCGCAAGCCAAACCTTTGTCCTAATCTGTCCGGTCCCAGTTCTCCCCACATCCATCTTCGCCTCCTGTCCTTGTGGCCCTCTTCTGTCATATGTACAGAGTAAGGAGCCAGGACACAGGCCACTCATTCCCCTTAGCCTTCCCCACCCCACTCACTGTCCTGCTGTCATGTCGCAGCCCTGTCATCTCCCCAAGTAAGTGATAAATCTTTCCTGGAATGCCACCAGATATCTATGACTCAGTCAATAAAAGCAAACTAACTCACTGGCTGTACCCGACCCCCAGAGCTGGAGGAGTCTCACCGCAAGTGTCCGCCGTGCTGGAACCGCTTCGCCGAGCGCTACCTGATCTGGGAGTGCTGCCCGCTGTGGCTGTCCATCAAGCAGAAAGTGAAGTTCCTGGTCACAGACCCCTTTGCTGACCTCACCATCACCATGTGCATCGTGCTCAACACGCTCTTCATGGCGCTGGAGCACTACAACATGACAACGGAGTTCGAGGAGATGTTGCAGGTCGGAAACCTGGTAAGGGCCACCTGCTGCTGACCCGAGGGTGGGCGTCCTGGTGTGGGGGGGACTGCCAGCCAGCTGGCACAGCCTTCGCGGGTAAGGGGCAAGGGATCCTGGCCATAAAAGGATCTTTTGAGGGTGGGAGTCGTCGTGGAAGACATCTCGGAGGAGGGAGGGAGGCTCAGGGTCACCTCCCAAGGAGCTGAGAGATGTAGAGCTGCAGTTGGAGGTTGGGGTTAAGGGTTTATGAAGATGCCCAGAGACGAGAAAGCAAAAATGAGTCGGGAGTAAACCTGAAGTGTGTGGAGACGTGAGATTTGGCAACTAGTAGATGGAGGAGGAGAGCGCGTGCAGAAGGAGGCCATTCTCCCGTGGCCAGGGCGTGCATGGATGAGCCTCAGTGCGGTTGGATGGGGGAAAGGATGGGGCATGGTTGGAAAGGAGGAGGGAGGGTGGCAGGGAAGGACAGAGAGATGCATGGATGGATGGATAGCTGGGTGTAGTGAGCAAATCAGGCAGAGCTGGATCTGAATTCTGACTCAGCTCTTACTATGTGACCTCAAGCGTACTACTTAGTCTCAGGAATTGGCACGATAAGTATTTGTTGAATGTAATAAATGCAAAATTAGTATGACAGTATCAACCTCACAGGAAGCTAATGAGGATTGAATAAGATAATGTGTGTAATGTGGTTGGCTCAGAGTCCGGTAAACAATAAGCACTCAAAACAAATGTTAGCTGTGCTGCTATTGTTGTTGTTGTTATTAAAGAGAGCGTTCCTGGAAGTCAGAATGTCTGGGTTCTAATTCTGATTTTGTTTTTTCTTGAAACCAAGCCAAGTCCCGCCTCTTGACTGTACAGATGGGTAAACTGAGGCCCAGGTGCAGAAGGGGTGACAGGAGGGGCAGAGTTGGACATGTAGCCACTGTCTTCTGACTCCTAGGGACAGAGCCATATTGGCTCTGTCCAGATGAACACGGAGTCAGCCCTTCTCCAGGGGATGCCACTGAGGTTGAGTGGGAGAGCAAGACCTCTGGCCGCCCGGTCTAAGCTCTCAGTTACTGCAGACCCAGCCCTGTCTCAAGCCCAGCTGTGACTGTGGGCTCAGGGGGGGGCCCCTCAGGCAGGTAGGTCTCCCACTCTGTGGGGTGTGAGGATTTTCTTCTCTTGTTTCTTTCTAGACCCAGGACTCTAGAATGTTCTCTGCAGTGTGTATTCAAATTTTTTCACTCATTTGATTCCATTCACTATAATTTTACTTTTTTTTTTTCCTTATTCTATATGCAAACAAAAAGGGAAAGCTCTGTGTCAGTCTGCAGGTGTCTCATGGCACAGGTGGATTTCTTGGGTGGTCTTCAGGTGGTGTTTCAGTTGATTCTGGTTTTACTGGACTATGGGGTCAGACTGAGCAGCAAGCTGGGTATGATGAAGAGCATGGTGGCTTTACTGAGCAGCAAGGTGCTGAATTGCAGCTGTATTAAATTTGTGCTTCGGTTATTAATCACAGGTAGTGTGGTCGGGTTATAGCCATGTTTTGTCATATTTGAATAGCTTTATTGCTAGTACGTAAGTTTTGATTTTTTTGCATTTAAAATATTCTAGGTGGTTCAAATATTAAGTATAAGTAAACAAAACCACAAAAATAAGCATGGGTAAATAATTTGAGTATGGGAAAAGCCTTTCTAAAGCACATCTCTAAAGACAAATTTCATAAAAGAGAAGATTGATGGATTTGACTAACTTTTTAGCCCATCACATAAACAAACATAAAAGGCCAGTGAATCTTTTGTTCCTAGCAACAGTATGGACAAGAAAACCAGAAAAGTCTCCTCTTCTGAAACAATTAAAAATATAGCAAACGTTCTTTTGAAATGCTTAACTAAGCACATGAGAAAGTGCAGTAGTCCCCCCTATGAGCGGTTTCACTTCCCCCTGATTTCAGTTACCCACAGTCAATCATGGTCTGAAAATATTAAATGGAAAATTCCAGAAGTAAGCAGTTCATAAGATTTAAGTTGCATGCCATTCCAAATATCATGATGAGATCTCACACCATCCTGCTCCATCCTGTGCAGGGATGTGAATTATCCGTTTGTCCAGCATGTCCACACTGCGCATGCCACCCACCCATTAGCCACTTAGTAGCCATCTCTGTTATCAGATCCACCGACAGTATCACAGTGCTTGTGTCCGAGTAACCTTTATTTTACTTAATAATGGCCCCAAAATATAAGAGTAGTGATGCTGCCAATTCAGATATGCCAAAAAGAAGTTGTTAATCTCTTATCACACCTAATTTATAAATCAAACTTTATCATAGCTATGTATGTATAGGAAAAAAAGTATATAGTATGTATAGGGTTCGGTGCTATCCGTGATTTCAGACATCCACTGGAGGTCTAGAATGTATCCTCCATAAATAAGAGGGGACTACTGTAACAAAATCCACAAGTGCCGAAAACAAAGAGGAGCTTAAAAACCATAGCCGTAAACATGTGAAATGGTTCTGTAGTGGCCCTGGGTGGGGTGGGTAGGTGCTCATCTGGGTAATCTGGAGGCTTGGATTTTATGAGTACATGGAGACAAGACACTCAGCTTTGGGTCAGTGGGAGTAGAGGTTGCAAATGATAGCCCCACAGGACTATGATCATACGTCCAGTAAAATGGCAAACCACAAAAACCTACACAGTAACACTGGGAGATGATAAAGAAGCCCTGTCTTAGCCAGGGCTGGAAGGAGAAAAAAAGTAATCCCTGGAAGCTTGTGACTATGTATTTGGCTTTATACAGATTTGGGATTCAGATTTATATCAGAGTGGTTCTGGAACCTGTGCCTAAAAAAGTAACATATAAAGTGATCCTAGGATAATATCTTGGGATCCCTGAAAGAGAAAAACACAAAACTCCTCTAGAAAGAAATATATTTAACCCAGGCCAAACTGAATTTCCCAAATTACAAAACACCCAAAGAAATATTCCACCATGAGCAAGAGTCAGAAGATACACACACACACACACACACACACACATAATATCAGATTTATCCCCTTAAAAATGTCACATTGTAGAACTGTTTGAATAGAGATAATAAAATAAAAATGTTCGTAGTAACAAAAGACATGAAAAGAAGGGATTAAAAACATAACAAAATAAGCCAGGCATGGTGGCTCATACCTATAATCCTAGCACTTTTGGGAGGCCAAGGCAGGAGGATTGCTTGAGCCCAGGAGTTCAAGATTAAAAACATAAGAAAAGTACAGGCCGGGCGCGGTGGCTCACGCCTGTAATCCTAGCACTATGGGAGGCCGAGGCGGGCGGATTGCTTGAGGTCAGGAGTTCGAAACCAGCCTGAGCAAGAGCTAGACCCCGTCTCTACTATAAATAGAAAGAAATTAATTGGCCAGCTAATATACATAGAAAAAATTAGCCGGGCATGGTGGCGCATGCCTGTAGTCCCAGCTACTCGGGAGGCTGAGGCAGCAGGATTGCTTGAGCCTAGGAGTTTGAGGTTGCTGTGAGCTAGGCTGACGCCACGGCATTCACTCTAGCCTGAGCAACAAAGCCAGACTCTGTCTCAAAAAAAAAAAAAAAAAGAAAAGAAAAGTATAAGATGACTTTGAAAAACAGTCAAAGAAAATCTCTAGACATGAGACATATAGCCACGGAGAGTAAAATCTCAATGTACAAACTGAATAGCACATTGATACAGCTGGAGAGATAATGAAATGTATATAAATTTATATCCAAGGAAGTTGTGCAGAATGTAGTGCAGAGAGATGAAGGGAAGAAATAGAAGAAGGAAAGAAGGAAGGAAAACAAATCTGACATTATTTTCCAGATTATATTGTTGTCTATATAGATAATCCAAGAAAATCTACAGAGAGCCTACTACAACTAATAGGAGCATTTAACAATATTAGTGGGTACAGACACTCTCAATATACCAGATATTGCTCCTAGTAGTCACCATCAACAATGAATTGGAGAAAGTAATTTGTTAGAGTCAACACTTAAACTCACAATAAAAACTAAGAAATCTAGGAATAAATGATCAAAAGATGTATAAATTTTATATGAAAAAATTATGAAACTGAAAAACATAAAAGAATACTTAAATAAGTGGAGAGATACACCATTTTCATGAATGGAAGTCTGAATATTGTAGACATATCAGTTCTTCCCAAATTAACCTAGAAATTCAGTGTAATTTCAGTGAAAAATTTCAATACTTTTTTTATGGAACTCGACAGGGTAATCCTAAAATACATATGAAAAGTAAAGCCTATCAAGATAAATTAAGGAATAAGTTGGATAATTTACTAAAATGTATTGAAATATATTATAAAGCCAAAAACAGTATAGCATTGGTACAGTGATAGAAAAATGGATCAGTGCTATAGAATTGAAACCCCAGAAATAGAACAATCTGTATTTGGAGACTTGATAAATACAGAGATGGTATTATAAATCAGTAGGAAAAGGATGGATTGTTCAATAAATGATGCTGAGAAGAATGATCATCTAATTGGAAGAAAATAAATTTGGATCCCTACCTCACATTGTAGTTATGAATTAGATGCAGGGGAATTGGGTTTAACACCTAAATGTGATAAAGCAAAACTTTAAAGCTTTAAAAGAATAAAAATAGGAGAAAAAGCTTGAAGATCTTGAGGTTGGGAATGCCTAAACAATCCCAAAAGTTTATGCTATGAAAGATTGCTAAGTTCACCTATCTTAAAATTTATGTCTGTATAACAAAGGATATTACAAACCAAATGAAATCACTACCACAAGCTAGAAATTGATATTTTGAAAAATATTTAATAGAAAGATGTGAAATCCAGATAATATTGAACACTTACACATCAATAAGAAAAAGAGGCACAAGACAGTGATAAAAACACAACCACAACAATGGACAAAGGAAATGACAAGCAAATCACAAAGGAGGAGATTTGGATGGTTATAAACAAATGAAGAGAAACACAGAGGAATGGAAATTAAAGCAATATTGAAACAATAATTCTCACCCATAAGAGAATCAAAATAAACTTCCATGCGTAGGCAAGGACGTGCAACAGTGGGAACTCACAGTTTGTAAGAGTGTGGATTTCGTATAGCCATTTTAGGGAGTATTGTACATTGTCCAGTAAGTCACAGGCGTGCATACACTACAGCTCAACAATTTCAGACATACATATTATTTAGAAAGTCTCACACATCTGTACAAGGAAACATGTAAAAGAAAATTCTTTACAGCATTGTTAGTCACAGGGAAAATTGGAATCAACTCAAACATCTATCCATAAACATAACATAAACATAAACATCTATCCATCCATTTTAAAAAGTGGATACATAAATTGTGGTATATTCACAAAATGAAATGCTGTACACAAGTAGAATGAATATGTATAAATGTATCAGTATGGATAAATCTTTTTTTTTTTTTTTTGAGACAGAGTCTCACTCTGTTGCCCAGGCTAGAGTGAGTGCCGTGGCGTCAGCCTAGCTCACAGCAACCTCAAACTCCTGGGCTCAAGCGATCCTACTGCCTCAGCCTCCCAAGTAGCTGGGACTACAGGCATGTGCCACCATGCCCGGCTAATTTTTTCTATGTATATTAGTTGGCCAATTAATTTCTTTCTATTTATAGTAGAGACGGGGTCTCGCTCTTGCTCAAGCTGGTTTCGAACTCCTGACCTCGAGCAAACCGCCTGCCTCGGCCTACCAGAATGCTAGGATTATAGGCGTGAGCCACCGCGCCCGGCCAGTATGGATAAATCTTATAAACATGATGTTAAGAATAAAAGGAACTTGAGAGAGAATACATACAGCATAGTCCATCTATATAAGCTTAAAATAATTTAAAAATAGTGTGTGTTATTATTATATATATTAAAAATGTAAAAACGTGTGGGACGATAAGCATCAAATTTGGGGTAGTGATTACCTTGGAGTAAATGTGGTGCTATGGGTGGCTTCAGGTTGATCTGCGATGGCACAGGGTGGAAGCCATCATTTGGGTCAGTGGCTTAATATCTCTGCATCTCCCTTTTCTTATCTATAAATGGAGATGCAAAAATAAATAAATAAAAAATGGAGATGAGGTCATAAAAAAATTAAAAAAGAAAAAATATAAATGTAGATAATATAGTATCCTGTAGGGCTACTGTGAAGATTAAGTGATTTAATATATGCAAGGCACTAGAACAGTGCCTGGCATATAGCAAATGCTATCTAAGTCTTTCCTCCACCTGCTTTGGGCCACAAGATCTGAAACAAATAGGGCGAAATGTTAATATTCAGCAAAGTTTGGTAGTATGTACAAAGGTACTCATTAATTATATTGTCCTATACTTAAAGCATACATTCTTAAAGTATTTTTTAATTAAAAAATGCAAGAAAGGTAAATGACAAACCAGGAAAATCATGGCAATATATATAGTAGACAAAAGGGTAATATCCTTAATATATAAAATATATTTATAAACAATACTGAAAAAGCAAACACCCTGATAAAACAATCAAAGAGTATGATCAAACAATTTCACCAAGGAAGAAATACAAAAATCAAAGAAATATGATAAAATCAATAAAACAACAATGTCTTATTGGGTTAGAAAAATTGGTAGAAGTGGAATACCCAGTATTAGCATAGTTAAAGGTAAACAGTTTCTCACATACAGTTCGTGGAATTGGTTAAAACCTGTCTCCGAGGATCATTTAGCAGCATGTGTCAGAAGCTCTAAAAATCTTCATTGGTGATACAACTTTATTTCCAGAAATACATTCTAGGAAAAAAATTAGACAAGTTGTTTTAAAACATATATGTAAAAGGATATTTATTGTGACACTGTTTTTAATAAGGAAAAAAGAATGCCTATCACAGGGAAATTGTTAGACTAGTTTTGGCACATCTGTGCAGTGGAATATGCCACAACTATTTAAAAAAGAAAAGAAATGATGCTGTAGATTATGTTTAATTGGCATGGAAGGACATTCTCCAGGTATTATGTTTTAAATGTAGGTTGACATGTGTAGACTATGATCCCATTAAAGACATATGCCAAGGTCAAGGAGAGTTTGGAGTTCCCCAGAAGTTCCCCCACTACCTGGAAAGCCACCATTAACACTGGTGGCCTAGTGGACCCCCTGCCAGGAGTCGGGGCAGTGGGTCACCATGCTCAGAGTCTCCATCTGCCAGACCCCAGCGAGCCTATAAAACATACAGTGCTGTTTATGTCGGAAGGCACCCCCTGCCTGGGTCTGGAGCTCTTGGCCACTGTCAGCAGTCATAATAAATGTTGCGGACGATGACAATAATTGCCCTCTCATACAGAACATCCACTTTGAATCCACTAGCTCTAACTCTTAGAAACCTCCTATGGAGTTATTACTCTCCCCATGTTATGTATGAGGACACTCAAGGGTCAGAGAGATGAAGAAACTGGCCCAAGTTCACACGGCGACAGACCCTGATTTGGACCCAGGGTCTGACTGCCATTCTCTGCACATCTTAAACCATCGAGCTTTGATCCACGTGGCCTTCGAAAGCCTGGGGTAAGCCTTTGGAAGGAGGATGTCTGGTACCGAAATGTACGTACTTCTCAAGCTTAGCTGCACATTAGAATCACCTGGGAAGTTTTTTTAAAGTCCCCAAACCTGGGCTAGTCCAACTTAACCAGAATCTCTAGGACAGGACTCAGGCATCGTTATTTCGAAAGCTCCCTAGATGATTCCAGAACGCACCAAGTTTGAGAACTCATGTTCAAAAATAGCACCTCTCAAACTTCACTAGTCAAAATGCAGATTCAGATTTCAGCAGGTCTGGGGGCCTCCAAGATTCTGCATTTCTAAATTGCTTCCAGGTGATGCTGTTATTCCCAAAGAATCTTCTATTTATCACCTCTCCAAAGGAATTCCCCAAGAGCCTCTTCTGCCTTTTTTATTTTTTTACGTGATCCCTGGCTCCACCTAATATCTGCTGTCTTGCTGCCAAAACAGCTGGGAAACTGGGCAAAGTGAGGTGTAGGGCCTTTCCCGAGCTCCACTCTCCAGAAATGAGCAGCAGCACTGTAGGTGTACCAAGCAGGCCTGAAGAGCTCACCTCGTGTGCCCCTGTCACAGCAGTTGGAACACCGAGGAGCAGCTGGCTGTGGTCACGGCTGCCTGGCCCGCCACACTGCGGGCCCCTTGACCACAGGGCTCTGTTGGCCAAGACTGCCAGCTTGGGGCTCGTGAACCAGACGCAGCTCAGCCACTGGCCACTCAGGAATGTTTCCAGAAGGGAGAGAGGGTTGTCCTGAGTCTTAAAGGACAGAACTGGGTTCATCTTCTTGTTCTCAAACTCACCAGCTATGTGACCCCAGACCAGTGACCTAACCTCTCAGTGCCTCGGTTTCCTTACCTGTAAAATGCAGACAGTGATACTTCCCTCACGGAGTTGTTGGACAGATGGAAAGAAACAGCACGTGCAAAGCGTTCTAGCCCAGGACTTGGCATATCGCCAGCCCTCGAGAACGAGAGATGGTGGCTGGTTCTTACAGTGGAAGAGTTCGCTGTGTGGACAAGGAGGGAGGGTGCACCAGGCAGCAGGAACAGCATGGGCAGAGGCCCCGAGCCAGGAGAGCCACGCATATTTGCAGGGATGTGTGGATTTGGCACGTGTGGGGTGAAGGCACTTCCTGTGGAGATACAGACTGGACAGAGTCTGGCGCTGGGTCGTGTCACAGGTGTCTCGTGGAGCTGGGAGGCTGGGAGCCCACCATGGGCCCAGGCTGTTAAGACCAGGCTGGTGTTGCCCTTGGTGAGCAGCTGAGAAGGCTGGAGAAGGAAGCGAGCTGTCCCCCAGGGCCTGGGCCATGGCCGTGCAAGGCCCCGCTGGGACCCTTGGGCGCAGTCAGAGCTGGCAGCCAGGGGGAGACCGTGTGGAGCAGGAGGCAGAAGGTAGGGTGCCCCTGCCAGCCAGAGGGTCTTTCCAGCCTATTGCCAGGAACCCCTGATTCCTGCTCCCTCCTCAGGTCTTCACAGGGATTTTCACAGCAGAGATGACCTTCAAGATCATTGCCCTCGACCCCTACTACTACTTCCAGCAGGGCTGGAACATCTTCGACAGCATCATCGTCATCCTTAGCCTCATGGAGCTTGGCCTGTCCCGCATGAGCAACTTGTCCGTGCTGCGCTCCTTCCGCCTGGTATTGGCTGGACCCCCTGTGGGGAGTTGGGGGAGGGGGGAGGGGCGTGGGCACCCCCCCATGAGGTCACCGGTTACCCCTACTGTGATCTGTCATGCCTTCACCCAACAGCCGTTTGCTTGGTGCCCCTGGGTGCCCAGCCGGTTGCCGGTGGTGTTGGGAGGGGGTGCAGAGATAGACTGGACAGGAGACATCCCTCCAGGGGGGCAATCGGGGTGGCCATTCCGATGATTCGCAAATCCGAGATGACCCCTTTAGTCTTCACAGGATCCAGGAGTGGGACTGGTATTACTACGTCCCCATTTCACAGATGAGGAGACTAAGAAAGGTGAAATGAATTTCCCACAGCCACATGGCAAGTAACAGGTGTTACTGTTCGCGGCTCATCCAAGGTTCTGCCCGCTGGTTTCTGAACCAGCATTTTGAAAACGTTAATGCACACACAGACCACCTGGGGATCTTGTTAACATGCAGGTGCTGATTCAGCAGGTCTCAGGTGATGCCGAAGCTGCTGGTCTCTGGACCACACTTGGAGCTCAGAAGGCCTGAGAGTTCCAAACCTGGGCTGGAGAAGGTCCTGAGCGCTGTGTGTGGCTCCACTGGGGGGTCTAGGAGGGCAGGATGGTGGAGGCAGTAGGGAAAGCCAAGGCTGTGGATTCAAATCCTGACTCCACTGCTGTGAGCCAAAGGACTCAGACAAGAAGGGTTGGCTTCCCCATCTGTCAAATGAGGTAATGGTGCCGACATCGTGTGGTTATTGGCAGTTCTTAAATGAGTCAATCCATCCTAAGCACAAGGCCTGGCACATAGCAGGCATTCAATAAATGTTAAGCACCTGCCCCCTTTCTCTGCGGTAACTGAGAGGAGAGAAAAATCGGAGGCAATTGGACGAGTCAGAGATAGTTAGAGCTGGCTTGAAGGGGATGCCCGATGAGGAAAGGTCAAAAGGAAGAAAGACATTCCATGTTGGGAGAATCTAACTGGGCAGTTCCTGGAAGTGAGACTGAGGCGGGTAGGAGGCTGGTGTGGGGACAGAGAGAAGGGCTGACTTCTAGAGATGAGGCTGAGCTGTTGACCTGACTCCCAGAGCAGTGTCCAGGGAGTCTTCCTTCAGGCTGTGGAGAGGAACAGTAGTGCATGCTCTTGCAGAAATGGGGAAAACAGGTGCCAGTGACCTCCAAAGGCTCCCGGGGCTTTCAGGCAGGAGCTGGGCAGGGTAAGGGCACACATGGGCATCGGGAAGCCAGAGCCCCTCACAAGGACCCCTCCTCTTCCTCCTTCCCTAGTTGCGGGTCTTCAAGCTGGCCAAGTCGTGGCCCACCCTGAACACACTCATCAAGATCATCGGGAACTCCGTGGGGGCCCTGGGGAACCTGACGCTGGTGCTAGCCATCATCGTGTTCATCTTTGCCGTGGTGGGCATGCAGCTCTTTGGCAAGAACTACTCGGAGCTGCGGTACCGCATCAGCGACTCAGGCCTGCTGCCTCGCTGGCACATGATGGACTTCTTCCACGCCTTCCTCATCATCTTCCGCATCCTCTGTGGCGAGTGGATCGAGACCATGTGGGACTGTATGGAGGTGTCTGGGCAGTCATTGTGCCTGCTGGTCTTCTTGCTTGTCATGGTCATTGGCAACCTCGTGGTGAGTTGGCCAAGGGCCTCATGCCCGCACACCCACCCACCCATCCATCTGTCCACCCAGCTACCTACCAACCTGGTCATCTATGTATCCATCCACTCACCCTTCCTTCCATCTACTCCCTCATCCACAATCTGTCCATCAGACCATCCACCCACTCATCCATCTTTCATCCAGCCGTCTACCCACCATCCGTCTCTCTACTCATTTACTTATCTCTCTATTCACCCATTCATTCATCCACCCCCCATGCCCCCACTCACCCATCCAACTATCTACCTATCAACAATCTATCTATTGACTTACCCATTCATTCTTTCATCTGTCTGCTTATTCATATACCCATCCTCTCTTCAATTACCTATCCACCAACCAACCCACCCATCCGTCTGTCCACCTTTCCGTCAATCTAGGGAAATTGGTAGTTACCAATCCTCCTATCCACTTATCCAGTCATCCATCTATAAACCCCCATCTATTCATTCACTCATCTATCCATCCATTCATTCGTCAACCATCTATTTATCTGTCCATTAACCACCCATGCATTGACCCCTGTTCATTCACCCACATACATACACACACATACCTCCCTCTATTCATCCCTCCCTCCCTCTATTCATCCCTCCCTCTATTCATCCCTCCCTCTATTCATCCCTCCCTCTATTCATCCTCCCTCTATTCATCCCTCCCTCTATTCATCCCTCCCTCTATTCATCCCTCCCTCTATTCATCCCTCCCTCTATTCATCCCTCCCTCTATTCATCCCTCCCTCCCTCTATTCATCCCTCCCTCTATTCATCCCTCCCTCTATTCATCCCTCCCTCTATTCATCCCTCCCTCTATTCATCCCTCCCTCTATTCATCCACTCCCATCTATCAGCCCACCCACCCACTCGCTCATTACCAATCCCATCCATCATCTCCTCATCTACCTGTCCTGCTATCTACACAATCATCATTGATCCACCCATCCATTCACTCATTCTTCATTGCATTTTGTTAATTTATTCAGTCACCCACTTTTACCTATTTATTCATTATTTACTCATTTTTATTCATTCATGTATTTACTCATCTACCCATTATTTTATTGTCGTTTACTATCAATGAATTTTCACACAGTTTTTCAATTCAGCTTAACAAACATTTGCGGCGCCCCTGTTGCATGCAAACATGGTGCCAGATGCCATTGTGCATAGAGAGGTAAATGTGGCACCAACCCTGACACTACTCACCCTCTTGAGAGACTGGGGAGGTGGGGAGTTCCAAGAGGCCTGAAATAACTCTCAGACTGGTCAGAGTGATCAGAGACATTAAGGAGGAACCCATGGGTGCTGCTCTCTTTCAGCTAGGGACATCAAGGAAGGCTTCCTGGAGAAGGGCTTAGAGCTGACCTGATAACAGATAATTCTAAGCAGGGTGAGCAAAGCCCAGATGACGTGGGACCCTGTAGGAGCTTGTATGTCACCCTGAGCAGTTGTGGTTGGAGTCCCTGCCACATCATGATGGGCCCACACCTTTGCTCCTATGGCCACCTGTCTGTCCTAGGAGGTGCATCTTGCCTTGTGTCTTTACAATGTGGGGAATTCTGGAGTTGAGAGAGCAAAGTCTAAATGCCAGAGAAGGAGCCTCAGGAAGAGGCAAGGAGAGGCAACACAGTGGTTCAGGCAGAAGCCAGTGTCCACTGTGGACACGCAGCTACCTTCCTAGATACACAGGTGGCCCACACACGCATGGCCATCATACCTGCACTGTCTGGCTCCTGCTGTAGCTATGTGTCTCTATCATGAGCAGCTCAGAGACTCATCAGCTCACAGAGAGGTTTTAGGTCCGCTTTTCCAGCCTGCTGTGGGGCAAGTGCCACGGGCTGTAGATTTCAGAGCCTTTCCCCCAAGCTGCCTGCTTTCTCCTCCCGTGTGCCCTAACCCAGCCAGGACAGGACAGGCCACTTCGGGGTCAGTTCCCCTCAGGCCTCAAATGTAGAGCCCAGAGCCCAAAGAGGAACCAGGGCATCAGTGCACAGTGCCAGTAGAACCCAGTTCTTTGGCTGTTCCCACGACAACCCCCCTTCTGTCCCCTCCAAGTGGCTGCCCCTTGGGGTGGAGCCTCGCTCAGCCCCTGGCCCAAGCGCAGCTCTGCCAGACTGTCTGTCTAAGGAGAACAGAGTTGGCCAGCACTCAGCCCAGCGCCAGGCTGAGCTGCCCTCACACACACAGCCCTGCTATTTCCCAGCGGATCTGCCTGGGGACGGGAAGATTAGAGGCTGCTGGAGGAGGGAGGCGAACGCCAGCCCACGAAGCCCCCACCCGGCCGCCTCAGGAGTTGGGCTGCTGCCTGGCGTGGGTGGAAGCAAGATTGCCATTGAAATGGGAAGCGATGATTAGGCAGGGGAGGAGAGCAGCAGCAGCGAGACTGACTGACGGGGAAGCACCCGAGGAAGCTGGACTTCTAAAGCCCAGACGAGGGAGGCCCTGGACTCCCTCGGGGGCTGATGGGACTGCCCAGGCGCCCCCCTGCCCTGCCCCCAGCCTGGGCCCAAGGCTCCTGTAGGTCAGGGGGTGTAGGGCCAGGTGTGGCCGACGGCTGCTGGGGGGAGGAACCAGAGCGGGACACCAGGAACAAAGGCAGACCGCGTGGTCCAAGCCACTGCGGGCAAAGGCCAGGGACCAGGCCAGAGGTCCGTGGAGACAGCCGCTCTGAATCGCATCGCACGCCCCACCCCACCCCCAGTGACGACAGGAAAAACGCTACCAGGTGTCAGAAGTGATCGCCTCTCCATAGAGATAGGGTGGGAGCGCCTACTCTTAACTTTCTACACTGTCCACATGAATATGCGTTACTTTTAAACCGAAGGCGTGTTTCTGAGGCCGCTTTCATGAGCATGTTCATTCCTGGCTTCCTAACAGGTGTGGATTCCCGGGGGTGGGGGCCGGGGGAGCCGAGCTCTCTTAGGGGCTCGGGGTGGATTTCCAAGGAGAACTGGGCACCCGCCCTCACATGCCACCCTGCCTAAGGGCTCTCGGGAGGAGGAGACACCAAGCCCACGGTGGGCCTGGTGGCCTGTGGGTGCTCCGGGGCCGTCTGACCCCTGTGCGGGAGCCAGCCCACCGCCGTCTTAATTGACCGCCCATGAAACTGGGAAGTGGCCCAAGCCCAGCCCCTTGCCACACAGCAAAAGCCCTCTTTCTAAACAAAAGCTAAAGCTTCTCACGTGCAGGATGGCTTGGCAACAAGCAGTTGTCTAGAACCATCCAAAGGCAGAGGGGTTATGCATATCCCCGCAGTGATCCACGCCCACAAGCCCTAATAAATGACCTGGGTGAGGTGAGTGCCTTGTGGGACGTGTGAGCCCTCAGCCCCTCCTCTGGCTCCCGCAGCGCATCAGGCCTTCCCCTCACTCGGCGCCCTCCACGCACCCTCACCTCCCAGACAGGGGCTGCCCCTGCCCTCCTGGCCTCTTTTCCTGCCATCGCCCCTTCTCTGCCCAGGCCTCTGTGTCCCTCGGCTGGAAAGTACGGGTGTGGGTGGAGCGTGGGTCGCAGGTGGAGCGTGGGGCGTGTGTGGAGCGTGGGGCGCAGGTAGAGTGTGGGGATACAGGTGGAGTGTGGGGATACAGGTGGAGTGTGGGGATACAGGTGGAGTGTGGGGATACAGGTGGACTGTGGGAATACAGGTGGAGTGTGGGGTGCGGGTAGAGTGTGGGGATACAGGTGGAGTGTGGGGATACAGGTGGAGTGTGGGGATACAGGTGGAGTGTGGGGCGCAGGTGGAGTGTGGGGTGCAGGTGGAGTGTGGGGATACAGGTGGAGTGTGGGGATACAGGTGGAGTGTGGGGCGTGTGTGGAATGTGGGGCGTGTGTGGAGTGTGGGACACAGGTGGAGTGTGGGGATACAGGTGGAGCGTGGGGCGCAGGTGGAGCGTGGGGCACAGGTGGAGTGTGGGGCGCAGGTGGAGTGTGGGGGCACAGGTGGAGTGTGGGGCGCAGGTGGTGCGTGGGGATACAGGT
>VSMD01026501.1:129197-146419 GCA_008750895.1 Mirza zaza
GGTGGAGTGTGGGGCGCAGGTGGAGTGTGGGGTGCAGGTGGAGTGTGGGGCGCAGGTGGAGTGTGGGGATACAGGTGGAGTGTGGGGCACAGGTCGAGTGTGGGGATACAGGTGGAGTGTGGGGTGCAGGTGGAGTGTGGGGTGCAGGTGGAGTGTGGGGTGCAGGTGGAGCCTGGGGCGCAGGTGGAGTGTGCGCCACAGCGGCAGCCCCAGACCTTTGCACACGGAGCCGGCTACTGCGGGTGCTCAGGGCAGATCGCTGCCCCTCCTTCACCAACAGACACACAGGCCCCTCCCCAGGAAAGCCCCGAGAGCTCTACGTTGCTTGTGGGTGGGATTCTGTCTTGTCCCTGCCTGGACTCACACTGCCTGGGGAGGAGCCCTGTGCCCACCACGACCCCATGCCCCCGTGACCCGCAGGCAGCAGGAGGAGGGAAGGGAGGGAAGCCTGTGTGTACAGTAGCTGATGCCGGGACAAGGCTCCGCCGCCCTGTGTGCCCCTGGCCAACCCCTCTGCTGGGCCTCGTCCCCATCTGTAGGCTTTGACATTGGACAAACACCTCGTTCTCCCACTGAACCTGAGCCAGGACACAGGGACCAGGGGTCTCAACATCCTCAGTTCAGACTGTGTCTGAGCCCTTAGAAAGAGGGATTAGAATTTTCTTTTCTTTTAGAGCCAAACCCTCCCTATTCAGGAGAGTGAGGAGTTGGGATCAGGGTCCAGGGCCCTGGGTTCGGGTCTCAGAGGTGTGTGTCGTAGGCAGTCCTTAAGGTCTCTGGGCCTCGGTCTCCCATCACGGAGCTGGGGCTGCACGTCCACCACGTGGCACAGGCCCTGACCCGGTGCCTCCGCAGGTCCTGAACCTCTTCCTGGCCTTGCTGCTCAGCTCCTTCAGCGCAGACAACCTCACAGCCCCAGATGAGGACGGCGAGATGAACAACCTCCAGCTGGCCCTGGCCCGCATCCACCGGGGCCTGCGCTTTGTCAAGCGGACCACCTGGGACTTCTGCTGCGGGCTCCTGCGACGGCGGCCCCAGAAGCCCGCAGCCCTGGCCTCCCGGGGCCAGCTGCCCAGCTGCATGGGCGCCCCCAGCTCCCCACCACCCCCAGAGGGGGAGAAGGCGCCTCCAGCCCGCAAGGAGACACGGTTTGAGGAAGGCAAGCGGCCGGGCCAGGGCAACCCTGGGGATCCAGAACCCATGTGCGTGCCCATCGCCGTGGCTGAGACGGACACAGACGACCAAGAGGAGGATGAGGAGAACAGCCTGGGCACCGAGGAAGAGTCCAGCAAGCAGGTGAGCTCCCACCCCACGTGCCTGCAGCAACTGCTGTCCAGGGGACCCGGCCTGTTCAAAGCGGCTGCCCCTGCCAGACGGCCTGGGCGTGGAGCGGGCTGGGGGTAGAAGGCAGCCCCCCCAACAACAGCTGGCCTCTCAGAGGGGTGCTCAGACCAGCTTTCAGCCCTCGCGCCCTAGCCCCGTTCAGGAAGGGACACGGGGAGGTGCCGTTGTCCATCCTTCATTCCCTGCCTGGTCCTGGGAGCTGATTGTACAGACAGAGACACTGAAGCATGGCAAGAGAGAAAGGCTTGCCAGGAGTTCCTCATGAGTCTAGGACAGAGCCCCCGGCCCCAGTCCCCCACACCAACCACCATCCCTCTCCAGAGCCAGCGAGGCGGAATGTCTCAGTGAGGGACGAGTGTGGCGTTCTGACCTCCAGACTGCCCCCTCCTCCCGCTCCCAGGGCTAACTCCGAGATTTAAAAATAAGCATCCCTAAGACGGAGTGTCAGGGACAGCACTATCTTATCTTCCAACCTGTTATTTTTAACACTTGGGACCAGAGTCTGGGCAAAGCAGACAGGGCCCCCCCACTCGCTTTTCCCTTGGCCTGGGCCAGGCTCAGATGGCTCCTCCTCAGGTCTTTGGGTCAAGCAGCAAGGAGAGGCTCTCTGTGGAGTCAGGCCCACCTGGCCGCTTCCTCTGGCCTGCGCTGGGTGGCCTGGCTGTGGAGAGCAGCCACTCCCCATGTGTGGAACTCGATCTGAGGCTCCGGGCTTGGTTACACATCCTCCTGCCCCCCTATTGTCCCAGAGGCCAGCGTTGGCCCTTTGAGTCAGGTTGTGGGGTGGCGGCCATGTCTGTTGGGGGAGGGGCCTTGGCGTTGCCAGGACCACGGCTTCCAATTATCTCCGGCACAGGAGTGGAATTCCAGCTGCCCCTGCATTTCCTTCTCCTTCCCTTCTTTGAGCCTGTTGGCTGTGGCTCCCTGGGGCCCGTGTGTGTGTGTGTGTGTGTGTGTGTGTGTGTGTGTGTGTGTGTGCGTGCGCGTGCATGTTTGCGTGTGCATGTATGTGAGCTCACGCACATGCAGGCAGGCTGGGGTGCCATGGGAACTCATGGGAGAAGTCAGGACGTCCTTCTGACGTGGAGCTGCTGGCGTTTGTGAGCTGGGCATCATGGCCCGGCTGCCCCTCCCAGGGAGTCAGGAAAGGGAGTTATGGCAGGCTGGCCACGGGTTTGTCTGGCTAGAGGCCCTTTGCCTCCACCTACAAGGAGCCTCCCACCTGGCCGTTTATGGCCCCTGAGGGAGGTGTCTTCAGTGAGACGGAGGCCTCGTGAGCAAGGCAGGAGGCAGCGCCCCAGTTGCATGAGCAGGGCCTGAAGGCCAGCGGGCCAGGGCCCTGGAGCCCCTCTGCCTGGGTGCATGGGCACAGCTCACGGGCTGGGGTCTCTTCAGCAGGAATCCCAGCCTGTGTCCGGCGGCCCCGAGGCCCCCCCGGAGCCCAGGACCTGGAGCCAGGTGTCAGAGACCACCTCCTCCGAGGCCGAGGCCAGTGCGTGTCAGGCAGACTGGCGGCGGCAGCGGAAAGCAGAGCCCCGGGCCGCAGGGGGCGGCGAGGTAATGCACACCTTGGTCCCTGCGGCTTGTGCTGGAGCCAGGCTGCCAGAGGTTCCGGGACACGCCTGCGTTTGCTGTTGGGAGCCACAGCCACTGTCACGGGCAGCGTGGGAGACCGGTCTGCAGAGGGGAGGGTGGGCATCCCTGTCCTGACAGGGGAGAGATGGCGCAGAGCCCGGGGTCTCAGGGCAGTCCTGAAAGCAGCCAGCCCGGGACACTGAGACAGGACTCACCCGCCACCTCTGTGAGTTCACCCCTCCTCACGCTCTGTCTCTGTGTGTTGGTGCCGTCCGGCAAGCGTTTGTCCTGTGAACCTCCTCATCCGGAGAGGACTTCAAGGGAGCTCTGAGACCAAGTTCTTAGCACATTGGCCACCACCTGCTCCTTAACCTGCAGCAAAGCAGAGGCCACAGACAGGAGGCCACCCAGCCTACCGCTGGGTTTTGTTCCGGCCACAAAAAGGTTTTACTTTGAATTAGCTACTACCATTTAAAACTCCGTAGCTTTTACGTAAAAGTCTGCATTTCTGGCTTCTCTTGGAAAATTGGAAGAGGTGCTACCCTGCCAAGAGACAAGTGGCAGCCACCTGCTGGATGCTGGTGGAGCTCTCTGATTCACCACAAAGCCATCTGCCTGACTGCGTCCCCTCACCTGCTGGCCCTGGGACCATTGAGTTTGCAACCCCTGAGCTAAGGGCTGGTGGCATTGCTGACTGTGCCACCCAACCTCACTCACCTCAGGCCTGTGGAAGGTGGCAGCCACGTGTTCAGAGAAAGTACATGGTGGCTACTGTCCTGCAGACCTTGCTTCTCAGTCTAGCACTTGTGACTTCTCCCTTCTGTGAAATGGGCTCACGGGAGGCTTTGCACTCATGGCCAGTTGTGAAGTGCAAGGGCCTAGTGCAGTCATTGTCCCAGCTGTGCAGGTCACGGTTCTGTCCGCAGATGGTCTGACACTTGAAGGCTCGTGGGGACAGCAAGACACCAGGGAAACAGAAAGTCACAGGAGAGGAGGTTGCTCTCTTACCAGAATGTTGGCCTTTGGATGAGTTCTGTAACTTCTTCCTTTCTTCAAATCAATTCATCATGGGGCCTGTGACGGGGAGAGAGAGATGGGCTGGGGTTTTCCTGGAAAAAGGACTCTCATCTCACCTACAGTGGGATCCTAAGAACTTGTCCTTCCACACAACAGCCCCACATGCTTTAGACAGCTCCAGTATCTGCAGAGAAAAGCAGCACGAAGATCTCCCCTGGCCTGCCGCTTTCACAGCCCAGCTCCTGCTGACCCAGCTGAGCTGGCAGGAGAAGGGAGAGGACCCTCAAAGCCATGGTGAACCATGAAAGGCAGAGCCTCACCCCTCTGGCCACAGATCCACCCTGCACCAAGTAGTGGGCTCTGCTTCCGCCCCTCTGAATCCAACCCTTCCCCATTATAAACCTCAAAATTGCAAAGAAGACATTGAGATGAGCAGAGTGATTTACCAAACAAAGAGAGGAGAAGGTAGCGGTGGGAGCCCAGGCATGCCCACGAATCCAGACCGCCCCATCGCTACCTGGAGCCCGGGCCTGAGCTGATGTGAGGTGGGGCCGGCTGATCTGGGGAGACTTGGCCCCGGCCTGCAGCAAATGGAGGATCTCTCAGGGACACCCCTTCCCTGCACACCTGCGTTGGGGTCATGTTCCTGGAAGCAGAGCTTGAGACAGGGATTCCTGTGCAAATGACTTGCTGAGGGGCTGCTCTCAGGAGAAACGTTTAGGGAAGAAAGAGAAGCAAGGTGAAGCAAAGGAATAAGCTACAAGAAGGCATCTCAGCTTGGGTCTGCCTCAGCCTGGTCCCAAGGGGAGCTCTGGAGCATGAATTGCACCACAGCGCTGTCCCAGCTCAAGGCAGGGCTGGCTGGCCTTTCGTACTCCTGTGTCAGTCCATCGCTGCTGTCCGGCGCCCCTCAAGGACGGCAGCTGTCTGCAGGAGAGGCCAGATAAGCAACCAGCGCTCACAGGGGCTGGGAAAGGGTACACTGGTCTAGCAGGGGGACTGGGCAGGGCCCTGCAGTGGCCATGGCAATACCCTTAGCCACCTGTGCCCACAAGTGACACACACAGACATTCACAAGGATACATTCACATGCACGCGCCTCTCTGTAGCGCCCCTATAATCAGCTTATCAAGGTCGGGGTGCAGACCCCGGCATGTCCGGGAAGGGAAGGTCTCAGCACCCTCTCGGTCCTACTCCAGGCTCTCTGCCCCGACACCAGCATGCACAGGAACTGGGGAGAAAGTGTGGGCTGGGCTGCTGGCCTGCTCTCTTTGTGTCTGACCTCGCTGCCTACATGTGCCCGTGTGGTCCTGGGTCTGAATCTGTTCTGGATGTGGCATGCCTGTTCCCACTGCATGTGCCAAGCCACCACGATGTGTCCAATTCCCAGTGTGCGTCCATGTTGCCACCCCATGTCTGTTTTGTTCCCAGCAGTGCCCATCCCAGTGTTTTCCCAGAACGCCCCCACACCCCCTGCACCCCAGCCCTAGACTCCAGGGGACCAGAACTGTGGAGCCAGGAGCCCCGAGGTCCAGCCTTGGCTCAGCCCCGACTGGCCAGAGGTGTCTCCGTGGCAGGTTCCCCGCCCCTCACCCCCGACCACAGCTCCCAGGGTGTACAGCATAGGGTAGTCTGGCCACCTCCCCTCAGGGAGCCCCAAGCTCCCCCAGACTCCGGGCTCCAGGCTGAAGGCTGCCCAGCCCACCGCACACCCCTGCCCACAGATCCAGGAGGACAGTTACTCCGAGGGCAGCACAGCGGACCTGACCAACACTGCTGACCTCCTGGAGCGGATCCCTGACCTCGGCGAGGACGTCAAGGATCCAGAGGACTGCTTCACTGAAGGTGCTGGCCTGGGCAGCCCTTTGCCCCACTCTCAGTCCTGCCCTGGGGCCCAGGGTCATGTGGTACCCTCACCCTGACCTGGACGTCTGCCCACCTCCTCTATTCCTCTGTGACGCCAAGGGTTCCTGCATCTGCCCAGCGAGTCAGCCATACCAAGCATGGGGACACTGTGTTCGTGGTGTGGTAGCACCACTGTGTGCCCACACAGCAGCAGGGCCCGACTGTAACTCACCCCTGGAACACCAGGCCCTAGCATGGCACCTGGCACATAGTAGGCCCTCTGTAAATACTTGAGGCAGGTATGGCATGTGGCCATATTGATGACTGGCATCTGTATCTCTTATGAACGGGTAGTGTATTTGGAGAACAGCTGAGGATAAAATGAAGGTTTGCAGTGGGGACTGTCTCCCAGGGGCGGGGGGGATCTGCCTTTCCCAAGGCTCAGACATTGCAAACATGGAGAAGCCCCAGGGACAGAGCACCCCCCCCAGGAGTTCCTGACATTTCCTCAGGGGGAGGGCTCCCAGATGAGCAGAGGATAAGCTGGAACCCATCCCAACCGCAGCCTTGCCCCTGCCCAGACCTACCGGGCTGTTCACCCACCGCTCCCTGGGTGCTTCGTGCATCCAGCCCCTCCATGGAGTGCCTGCTGAGTGTACGGCCCTGGGCGCAGTGCCCACAGCCCTCCCTCCACCCTGTAGCCCTGTCCCCATCATTGTAACTCAGCCATTCCCCCAGCCACCCAACTGCTTGCCATTAGTCATGGGCATTCGCAGGCCCTGAACTGGTCCTGACCCACAACCTCTCCCATAGGCTGTGTCCGGCGCTGTCCCTGCTGTGCGGTGGACACCACGCAGGCCCCGGGGAAGGTCTGGTGGCGACTGCGCAAGACCTGCTACCGCATCGTGGAGCACAGCTGGTTCGAGACATTCATCATCTTCATGATCCTGCTCAGCAGTGGAGCGCTGGTACCCTCCCGGGGACGCAGGGTTGGGGCAGGGAGGGCTGGAGGAAGAGGGGAGGGTGGAGGAAGGAGGGCTCCAGCTGGAAAGCCAGACCAGAAACTGGGGCAGAGCCTCTGCTGGAAATGCACTCCCCAGGCCCCCAGAGCAGGGAGCAGCTCACAAACTCACCCCCCACGGCACGTACACGTACGAAGCCAGAGCAGGAAGGGCTCACAGAGGCCATATGTCCAGCCCCTGTTGCACAAAAGGGAATGATTGGCCCCAGGTCACCAGCCTCCCACACCAGAGCTCTGGTGACACACCCACCTGTGCACAGCATCAGGTGTCCTGTCAGGCTGTCTTAGTCTGTTTGCATTGCTATAAAGGAATACCTGAGGCTGGGTGATTTATAAAGAAAAGAGTTTTATTTGGTTCTGCAGGCTGTGTAAGAGCCATGGTACCAATATCTGCTTCCGGTGAGAGCCTCAGGAAGCCTCCACTCATGGCAGATGTGAAGGGAAGCAGGCATCACGTGACAAGAGAGAGGACAGGGAGGTGCCAAACTTGTTAACAGCCAGTTCTCCTGGGAACTGAGAATTCAGTCATTACCATGAGGATGGCACCAAACTGTTTATGAAGGATCCAGCCCCATGACCCAAATTCCTCCCACCGGGCCTCACCTCCAACACCAGCGATCAAATTTCGACACAGATTTGGAAAGGTCACACAAACCAAACTGTAGCACAGGTCCTTACGATGTAGTTAACAACGCTGCCTGATGGTAGTGTCTTTATCAGCTTAGTCCTTGTCTTCTACAGCCTAGAGGTGAAACCATATAGTTCACACATCATTGCATTTAATAATCCTCATGACCACAACCCTTTGTGGAAACATTAACTTGCCCAGGGTCTGACCACTCAGGAATGGTAGAGCTGGCGTTGGAACCCAGGCGGTTGAATTCCAGAGTCCTTTGTCTTGACTTTCTATTTGTTCGATAGGCCTTTCCTAAGCTCTCATTGTATTAATATCTAGCCTTCTGTGTCTAGCCATGGGGAGCAACAGGAGGAAAAGACCCCAGCTCTGGCCTCAGAGGTTTCAGTCTACTTGAAGGAACCACATTCAGCAGGTTCAAGACAGTCAAAGACCAGCACAAGAAAAAGTGGAGCAAGAACAGAGTGGAGGACTCATCATGGGAGGTGGGGGGAGCTGGAGCATCAGGGAAGACTCCCTGGAGGAAGCAGATGGAGCTGGACTGTAGGGGACAGGGAGGTATTGAGGCTGGGAAGAGCAGTGAGGCCCTCCAGGGATGCTCCATCTGGCTCCCAAGAAGCCCGCTCTGATCTCTCAGAGCCCTTTTAGGGAGAGATGGGGCAGCCCTGGAGAGGGTTCTGGAAGGTGCTGGTGAGCAGGCAGAGGGGTGAGTAAGAAGGCAGAAGACATGGAAACTTTCCTGGCACAGGGAGAGCAAGCACCTGTATTGTTGGGGAGGTTAGAACCCAATGGATAGGCAACTAGCAGGGAATACTTTGGACCACGGATTGTGAGAAAGGGCCCTTTGATCCAAGGCTACGTGCCTTCACTCCATGCTGCCTCCTCCCAAGGGGACAGGCCATGGGGAGGCACTGTGGCGGTCACTTTTAGACCTCCGGGCATCCCACTCCACCCATACTGCCACTCCCCTGTTCCAGAGTGGGCCTGGAGCCAAGGCTTGCAGACTCCCTGCTGTTTTACCATTGGCAGCTAGTGCCAAATCTCTGTAGGCTTCAGAGAAGGATGATTTGACAATATGTTAACGAGTTTTGTTTTTAAACAGCCACAAACAAGGGCAGCCAGAGCCATTTAGTCTGGGCTGTGGAGGAAAAGCTCAGCCTAGCATAAAGTGAGGAGGAGTTTTGGCAAGCATCTGGTGAATCTAATCAGGGTAGACAGCCAAGCACTGTTGTTAAAAAACCATGTCAATGATATATTGAGAAAAAGAAGTCTGAGTGTTATTTAAAGTTATAAACTTGTTCAACAGAAAGCAAACTATATCCCTTCCAAATTGCTGAGGGAAAAAAATTTTAAAAAAACAGACATCTTACAGCAAAAGATAGAAGAAAAAAGAAGCAACAAGAAAACATAATATCAGAAAACAGAAAATAATATGGCAGAGGCAAAATCAAGCATGTATTTTAATAATAAATGTAACTGGATAAAATTCATCTTTTAAAAGAAAAGGACTCTGAATAAATTTTTAAAAAACAGCTATAAGCTCTCAAATGACAAACCTAAAACAATGTGACTCAGCAATATCGGAAGCAAAATAATAAGGTAGATCAGGCAAAGACAAATAATGACAACAGAATCAGGGTGTCTTTGTTTGTTGAATTCAAGGTTAAAAGCTTAAGATAAGACACAGAGGGTCTAACTTGTAATCAAATATAACTACAGGGTATCCCAAAACTTTCCACATATAGGGAAAAAGGGAAATTATAGCTAAATGTACTATACCTTTATTTACAAAATTTTTTCTTTGTATGGAGACTTTTGGGACAGTCTGTATTATAAATATATTTTCTTGAGATTGCACACTACTTAAATATATAAAACAAAATCCACTGGAAAAAACAAAAAAGCAACAGTAGTACAATAGTTACTAGGAGATTTTACCACACTTCTGCTCTTGATGTTCAAGTAGAAAGAATGAGACAATTAGAGATCTAAAAGATATACACAATTAACAAATTTGACATAACATCATAATAATAAAAATAATAGCTAACACTTAAATAGTGTTAGCTATACTAACACTCACTATATACCAGATCCTGTTTTAAGCATTTTACAAACATTAATTCAATTCTCACAATAACTCTATAAGATAGGTACTATTGTTAAGCCTATTTTACAGGTAAGGAAAGTGGTAGAAATAGCAAAAATAGAAGGATTAAAAACAAATACCAAAAATGTAAATGTCATTCTTTTTTTGCAAGGCCCATCACTTCAGAAGTAAAAGTCATTCTTTAACAAACCTTGGGTCAAACAAAAAGTAGCTTGGTGGTAGGTTCATGGATGTTCATTTAATTAATTAATTTAAAAGGGCCATTCATGGACCAAAGATGATAGTGTGCTATAAATCAAAGATTATGGTTTAACAAATTCTGTCCACCTGTGATCTAGAAAAATAAGAAAAGAAAAATAGAGTTAGAGAAAAACTATGGCAGAAAAAAAAATGGAAAATAACAATATTGAGAATACTACATGTGGGATGTAGCCAAAACTGTAATAAGAGGAAAATTCATTTACTTACACACTTTCATTATTAAATAGAAAGAACATAAATAAATCATTTAACTCAAGAAATTAGAAATACAGTAATAAAATAAACTTAGGGAAACCAAATGAAATAATAAAATAAAAGCATGTATTAATGAATTATAAAATAAATAGTAAAACTAATATATAAAACTCAAAAGCTGATTCTCTGAAAAATTAAAACAATCAAATAGATATCCACTAACTAATCTAATCTCTCACATCTCCAAGGGCAGATTCTTTCACATTCTTATGGAAGAAAATAATCCCAATTCTATTTATTTATTTATTTATTTATTTTAGCATATTATGGGGGTACAAGTGTTAAGGTTACATATATTGCCCATGACCCCCTCCCCACTCGAGTAGAGCTTCAAGCGTGTCCATCCCCCAAACTTTGCACATCTTACTCGTTGTGGTTGTATATACCCATCCCCTCCTCCCCCCTCCCACCCAATTCTATTTAAAACATTCTAGTGTGTGAAAATAGATGGAAAGTCTATGATTTATTTTTTATGAAAGCTAAATAATGCTGATTTTTAAAAACTCAAGTATACCAAAAGGAAAATCTAGACCAGTTCTCGTACTTCCTACTCTATACTTATGAATAATAATGCAAAACTCTTAAACAAAATACATGCAAATAGGATCTAGAAATATATTTCAAAGATTAAATATGTCATATTCTAAAATGTCAGGATGGCACTGTATTAGGGAATCTATTTATACAATAGGAAAAAGATGAAAAGCCATATAATTATCTCAATGAATGCCTGATTTTTAAAACTCTGGTAAGAATAGAAATAAAATATATTTTCTTAATTTAATTAAAAACTTTCAAATTAACTTCTATCATTATCGTTAGTAGTAAGAGCACTTGAAATATTTTCATTGAAGTCAGGAATAAGAAAATGTAATTTAACTACCTTTTAGCTGTTGTTCATTATTTAATAATAGTTTTGAGGCACTAGCCAGTGCAATTAATCAAGAAAATTAAACACATGATATAAAAACTGGAAAATAAAAGAATTAAAGTCAATCCAATTAGCCAAGTATAAAAACAAGAGCTAAAAATAATAGAAATCTATCACCATTTGTAGATAATATGACTGCCTGGAAAATTTTTTTAAACCTATTAACATTATATGGCCAGCTATAAAATAAATGGTTGCTATTGTTGCTGTTTTATGCTATGAGAAACCATTTAGTCACACAAGTGACATTTCTCAAATATTCCTTACATGCCAAACACTGTAAGCTTAAAACAACTGGGAATAAATATAACAAGAAATGTGTAAAAGATAAATGTAAACTGTAAAACTTTGCTAAGAAGTATAAAAGAAGACAAATAAATAAACATACCCTGGTCTTGGGTAGGGAGACTTCATATTAGTTCCTAATAGAGCCAGTGCAATAACAATAAATTTTAACATTTTTGAGGGAATTTGACAAAACATTTGCTAAAGTTTGTCTTAAAATTATTTAAAATATTCCAAGAAATTCATGTGATACTAATTCAGGAATAGACAGAGAGCAGTAAAACCACATAAAGAGGTCTGAAATCAGTGTGAGTAAATATAGAGGTATAGTATAATCATAAAGTTGACTTCTAATTAGTGGATTTTAAGTGGATTACTTAATAAAGTGTTGGGACAGTTAACAAGCTATCTGAAAAAAGTTATTAAAATGGCTATTTACTCCATACCAAAATATATTTGATTTTTAAAATTATAAAACAATGACAAAGTTTAAAAAAAAAAAGTTCATTTTTTTCCAGACTTGGAATAGGCAAGAGCTTTCTTAACACAACACCATAAAGTTTGCTAAATGAAAATTATAATAAATGATATATCGAATGATGTAATAACAAATGAAAATGAAGTATAGAACTTCAGTACAGTAAATGAAAGTAAACAAGATTTAAACACGCAGAACAAACTAGGATCATGTTGCCAAACAGAGTTAATGTCCCCAAATAAACTAGATGCTTAAGTTAAAAAAGGCAAGGGATATGAACAGGTAATTCACAAAAGGAACACTGCAAACATGGAAAAGGAAAAGATTTTGCCATCACTAGTGATAAAATAAATTAGAATGCAATGCAATGCAAGGTTAATTAATGAGGCTGGGAAGGGTGAAAAAGGAGACAGAGCACCAGTGTCGGTGGAGTGGTGGGCAGAGCCACCTCCGTGCACAGTAGATGAAGTGTAAATTTGTGTCCCCATTCAGAGGGCCCCATTCTCAACCCATACCAAAAGCACACCTTCGGCCTGCCACCGCAACTTATCCTCCACAATAATCAGACGAGGTGTTTACTGCAAGGTTGTTTCTACTAGGGATAAATTGGAAACAACTGAAATGTTCATTAATAGAATTATTGGCTAAATACATAGTAGTATATGCAAATAGTGAAATATCATGCAGCCTTTTAAAAGCCTTTCGAAAGAAGGATAGAAATTATTTTATGTATTCCTATTATTGAGTGAATAAATGTTCACAGCATATTGTTTAGTGGAAAAAGTAATTGCAAAGCAAATATTTAGTACATGTTATAAAATCGTGGTGTGTATAGGTGTGCATGTATGAGTGTGTGTGCTCACATACACACAAATACTGTCAAAAAGAACATTTACCTAAATGTTAGCAGTGGTGACTTTCGTTTCATGAAATTGGGGATGCCTTTTACTTTCTTTTTTTTCAAATTTTTAATTTTTTTTCTTCTTTATTTTTCTTTTCTTTTTACCAAACAAACGCACGTGGAATTACTTTCTTTTTAATAATTTCTACATCATTTTAATTTTTTATGAGAAGCATACTTGGAAAAAAAAAATACACCTTCTTTTTATCTTGAACAACTCCCAGAGTCCATCTGGGGACTGGAATTATCCTGTTGTGCATGTCTACACTGAGCCAGTTAGCGGGCACTGTTGACAGCGCTGGCCCCTGGATCCCTGTATCTCACAGAGGCCCCGAAGTCAGACAGGGAGGCCCAGCAGTGACAGGTGGAGGCAGCTCCCCAGGGCCCCAGTGACGTTTTCCGTTGCTTAGATGGGGAGCCCCAGAGCACACTGTGGATGGAGAGAAGTAACTCGAGAGGAACAGATACAGATACAAGAGGTGGAAGAGGGCAGCTGGAAGCCATGGGAGTTTCTGTATTGGCCCAGGAATTTGGATTTAGGAAGAAATGAGGAGGTGGAGAAAGATTTAGAACTCTTAGCATTTTAGAAGCTTTGACCCCTAGATTCTGAGGATCGCAGGAGATTTGACTTTGTCTACTCCTGTGCTTCCTAAACTTCATGTCTACAAACCACTTTTACTATCACTTATTCTAATTTTTGCTTTCGAACATCTCTCACCGTTTTCTGTTTATTTAAATAAGTTTATTGTAAAGTGGAACTTAATCAGTATTATTAATTAGAAACCAACATTATTTCCAATGAAAAGTAGATAACTGTATAAAGAAAATAGAGCAAAAACAAAATGGAGGGAAAACAGAAAAAGTTTTATGTTTTTTCCAACAGAAAGCTGTGAGCTGAGCCTGCACACCCTCTCTCCTTAACCTTAACATTTGTACCCCCATAATATGTGGGAAAAAATTATTTTAAAAATCCAAAATAAAATCATTAAATCAGAAAAAAAATTAAATGATCATTAAATCATTTAAATTAAATTTTAATTTCAATTAAATTAAATGATCATTAAATCATTAAAAAAGAAAAAAAATGGCAGATTGGGGCCCAGTGCAGTGGCTCATGCCTGTAATCCTAGCACTCTGGGAGGCCGAGGCAGGAGGGTTGCTTGAGCTCAGGAGTTTGGGACCAGCCTGAGCAAGACAAGACCCCATCTCTACTAAAAATAGAAAAATTTGCAGGGTATGGTGGTGCATGCCTGTAGTCCCAGCTATTCATAAGGCTGAGGCAGAAGGATCACTTGAGCCCAGGGTAAGCTAGGCTGACACCACAGCACTCTAGCCAAGGCAACAGAGTGAGACTCTTGTCTCAAACAAACAAACAAAAAAAGGCAGATTGGCAAGTTTTCGAAAGATCTTAAGGATGCACTAGCCCAAAACTGAGACTTGCTCTTTAATGTGAAGGGAGAGGCATCTGCACTGGGCGTTCTGCCTTACTGTCCACATGCCACATGGGACCATCTCACACCCTCAATGGCACACACCCCACCTTGGAGGGCACACTAATGCCGGGTCTAACACTGACTGGGAGGGAAAATTACCCCACCCACCCACCCCCAACCCTGCCACTGCATTTCTCACCTCCCCGCCTCCTGGGCAGCAGCTATCATTACATACCGTGCCTAATGCAGGGTGGAATTGGTGCCTAATGCAGGGCGGGATTGGCAGTGGTCAGGACGTCATGTCCCCCTTGCCCGGCCTTGTCCGCAGGCCTTCGAGGACATCTACCTGGAGGAGCGGAAGACCATCAAGGTTCTGCTTGAGTACGCCGACAAGATGTTCACCTATGTCTTCGTGCTGGAGATGCTGCTCAAGTGGGTGGCCTACGGCTTCAAGAAGTACTTCACCAACGCCTGGTGCTGGCTCGATTTCCTCATCGTGGACGTGAGTGTGGGCGCCCGAGGGGGACAGGGGAGGGGAGGCCCACTCCTGGTGTGGGAGGGGCTGAGACAGAGGGCGGGGCGACTCAGCAGGCTGGAGTGGGGTGCACACGTGTGCTGTGGGGCGGGTAGAAGGGGAGGAGGCCACGAGTCTGAGAGATCCAGGCCCTGCCCTCAGGGTCCCCAGCCTGGGAGTAAGAAGAGAAAGAGAAGACCAGAGTCCTGCCATCGGAACCCCCTGTTTGGGGCCAGACCAGGGGGAGACTGTCTGAGAGTAGTCCAGGAAGGGGTGTGAGCAGTGGCAGGGGTGAGGGTCCACCTGCTCAGGTGGCCAGAGAGGGAGGCGCGCAGACAAGCTGTGCTGTAGCATCGGCATGGCAGCTTGCGCAGTGTCTCTCAGACCCACCAGACAGCTGCCCGGGTCGGAGCCTCTGCACCCACACAGCGGGGACAGAGTGAGCCACAGGCCAGAAGGGAGAAGGCTGGTGCAGGGATGGTGGGGACGCAGAGAGATCCTCCTGCTCGGGTAGAAGGTACCACTTGGGGAGGATGAGAGAGAGACAGAGTCGCTTTGAGAAGGAGGAAAGCCACAAGCACTGGCTTGGGGGTTCTGTGCTGCTGCCCGTGAGGGCCCGGGCAGGAGGTCGAGAGCCTTCTGAGCACCCAGTGGGCAGCTGGAGTGGGCAGCTCCTGCCCCTCAACGCAGGCCCCAGGACACTATTGAGTGCCAAGCAGGACGAGTGCAGGGGCCCCAAGCACTGTCCAGTGGGACAGTAGCCAGTGGGATAAGAAAGGGGGCTCAAGGCAGGGCACGGTGGCTCACACCTGTAATCCTAGCACTCTGGGAGGCCGAGGCAGGAGGANTGTCCAGTGGGACAGTAGCCAGTGGGATAAGAAAGGGGGCTCAAGGCAGGGCACGGTGGCTCACACCTGTAATCCTAGCACTCTGGGAGGCCGAGGCAGGAGGATTGCTTGAGCCTAGCAGTTCGAGACCAACGTGAGCAAGAGTGAGACCCCGTCTCTACTAAAAATAGAAAAATTTGCAGAGCGTGGTGGCCCAAGCCTGTAGTCCCAGCTGCAGTCCCTACTACTTATGAGGCTGAGGCAGGAGTATCAATTGAGCCCAGGAGTTTGAGGTTTCTGTGAGCTATGATGATGCCACTGCACTCTACCCAGGGCAACAGAGCAAGACTGTCTCAGAAAACAAAGAACAAGGCTCAGGGTGCAGGGCAGCCCCGCGTCTGTGCTCACTGAGGACAAAGGGAGCCACAGCGAAGGCGGAGGGCTCAGGAGTCTGTCTCAGGGTGGATCCCACAGAACAGGACGGGGGATGGGGCCAGGACCTGCAGACTGAGAGGGCTTTGCAGAGGGCATCAGGTTTCTCAGTGGCTCTGGGCTTGGCATCGAGCTCTGTACACATCAGGGGCTGTCCTTCCTGTGCTCAGTCTCCATGCCCCACTCAGAGGCCAAAGGGAGGGGCTCAGCCCCCAGTAAGCCTGGCAAGGGTCCAGGCCTGGGCCACCAAGCCTGTGGGGGGCCACGTGGGAAGGGCTCCTTGGACTAGAGCATATGCACAGAGACACCCACCCAGGTGCTTGGTGTGGACCTCCTTCTGTCACTCTGTGGCTGAGAGGCTGCCAATGCTGGGGTGAGGGGTGTGGGGTAGAGAGAGGGAGAGAGGGAAAGAGGGAGCTGTAGATGCCCTGGCAGCCTGGCCCACCCCTCAGAGCCTCCCTGAGATGAAGGAGCGGCCCCCAAGGCCTCCCTGGGGTTGAGGGGCCATGGAAGGGCAGGCCTGAGATCCTGGCAGCTCAACCTCAGGCGTCCTAACCCAGCTGTTCCTGCAGCTTCTTGGGAAGTTGGGCCTGCTGGGGGACATCCCCAGGGCAGTTGAGAGGGAATCTGCAAAGATTTCCGGAAAGCCCACCTACCAACCACCTGCCACACACCCCCTTGGGGAGCTCAGAGCTGAGGCCAGGGGAAGGGGACTGTCAGTGCCTCCCTGCACAGGTGCAAGACAGTAGAACGAGCCGGTGGGGAAGACGGCCGAGGCTCGCAGCACGGAGGAGCCTTGTCCGAGCCCGAGCAGGAGGGAGTGGGTGCGGGCAGGCAGACTTCTGGACACTGGCCATGCTCGCACACACCCCCACCACACCCCTGTCCCCACAGTTCATGGGAAAGTTGGTCTCAGCCCTCAGAGTCTAGGAAAGATGTTTCCAGGATCAACTCATGCATTTTTTTTCAATAAATACTATTAAGCATCTACTATGTGCAGGCACTGTAATAGGTGCCGGAGAGCTCAGGGGACAGATAGACAAAAACTCCTGCCCACGTGAAGGAAGGTGACTGCAAACAACAAACATAACAAATAAGCCAACTTTATATTATCTTAGAACTGATATGTACCATGGAGCAAAAGGAAGTAGGGAAGGGAAGGGGGTCAAGAACGCCAGGACTCAGGGGTTGGGCTGGAGGGGAAGGTGTAGGCTACAGCTTTAAATAGGACGGCCGGAGCAGGCCCACCTAGTGAAGGATGGAAGTTGGGCCTAGCCTGGCAAATGTCTAGCAGGACATTCCAAGCAGAGGTTGGAACAGCAGTGCAAAGGTCCTGTGGTGGGGACAGGCCTGGTACAC
>VSMD01026503.1:0-24146 GCA_008750895.1 Mirza zaza
CATCTCTCCATTTATTTAGGTCTTAATTTCTTTAGGCAATGTTTTATAGTTTTCGTGTCTAGCTCTTATGCATATTTTGTTTAACTCAGCCCTCAATGTTTCATAATTGTTGTTGCCATTGTAAATGAAATCGAACTCTTTTTTAACTTCATTTCCAATTGTTTGCTACTAGTGTATGGAAATGCAACTGATTTTTTTATACTGACCTTGCTTCAGAAACACTGCTAGACTCAATTCTAGTTCAAGTAGCTGAGAGGTGTAGTCCTTGGTGTTCTCTATAACCAAGTCATCTGTGGGAAACACAGCTTTAATTCTTCTTTTCCAACCTGTCGTGCTTTTGTCTCATCTTCTTGACTCCATGGCCCAGGCCATCATGTGTGGTAAATTGTCAAAGAGAAGGGGCAAGAGGACAGCCTTGCCTCATCTTACAGAGTTCGGTCTTTTAGGTATGAGGTTACCTATTAGTGCAGCACAGATGTTCCTAGCTGAATGAAGGAAGTTTCTCTTCCTAGTGTGCTGAGAGTTCTCTTTTTAACTCATGAATGGTTTGAGTTTTGTGAAGTGTTTTTTCCCTCCACTGGGATAGCATATATAATTTTTCTCTTTTATTTTTTAACATGGTGTTTTACATAGATTGTTTTTTCAACTATTAATCTTGCATTCCTGAGTCTAATTGCTTGCCATGTTGCTCCTTTTATATATTGTTGCATTTGATTTTCTAATTTATTAATTAAGAATTTTTGTGTCTGTGTTCATGAGGGCTATGGTTTGGTGGCGATGTTTTTTTTTCACCCCTCTTTACAGTGTTTCTGTCCAGTTCTGGCATCAAAGTAATACTGACTTCATAAAATACTTCAGTTCCTCCTCCTCCTATTTTTTGAAAAAGTTTATGTGGAACTTATATTATTTCTTCCTTAAATATTTCAGAGATTCCACTACTGATACATTCTTGGTTTGAGTTTTCTGTGTGTATGTGTGAGAAGGTTTTAATTTTCTTGGTGAATATATAAATAAACAGATTTTCTTATATATATATATATATGTATATATATATATATATATATAATTTTTGTCCTCTTTTTGTGTTCTTATACCAGTTTTGAGAATTTTTGTTTTTCAATTTTATACAATCAAATCTATTGAAATAACATTGGTTTTGCTATTCCCTGATTATCATTTTGATGTCTGTAGAACCTATGCTAATGTCTCTTCTTTTATTCCTGATACTCATAACTCATGGCTTCTCTTGTTTTTTATGCAGCTTTTTTCAATTTTATAAATCTTTTCAAAGAGCCAATTTTTCTTTATTTTTTATGTTTTTTAATTCCATTGATTTTTTACTCTCATCTTTATTTTTTCCCTTTTACATATCTTTAGGTTTACTTGTTCTTGCTCTACCTACTTGAGGTGGAAAGTTACATTATTAAGTTTTATACTTTTCTTTTTTTCTAATACTAACTTTGAAACTCTGAATTTTCTTCTAAGCCCTTCCATAGTTTTCTCCACATTTCAATATGTTGCCTCGTTATTTTCATCTAATTCAAAGTATTGTCTCAATTTCTTTGTAATTTCTACTTTTGTCTGTGGATTATTTAAAACTGAGTTGTTTAATATCTGCAGATATTGGGCCTTTTAAAGGTGTTTTATTGTTGTAGATGTTCTATCTTATTCTGTTGTAGTCAGAGAATGTTTTCTACAGTATTTCAATCTTTTGAAATTTATTAAGAACTTTTTTTATGTCTCAGCATATTTTTTTGATGATCATTCCACCTGTATTTTTAAAAGATGTGTTCTGTAGTCATTATGTGTAGCATTCCACAAATACGTATTAAGGTGGATAGTGTCAATATCAAATCTTCTATATCCTACTCATTTTTAAGTTGATCATTATTGAAGAAATTGTGTTATAGCCTCTAACTTTAATTGTGAATGTATTTCTCCCTGTAGTTCTTTCAGTTTTTGCTAAATGTATTTTGAGGCATTGTTATTATAATTGTTATACCTTCCTGATGAATTGGCTCTGTTATCATTGCAAAATATCTCTCTTTGTCATTCATAATATTCCATACCTTGAATTCCTTTTTGTCTCATATTAACTTAGTAACTGTAGCTCTCTTATGCTTACTGATTATGTGGTTTATCTTCTTCTATCTTTTTACTTTCAGTCTCTATGTGTCTTTATATTTAAAGCACAACTTTTATAAATATCAGTTAGTTTGTTCCTACTTTTTTCCTCCTCAGACTGACAAAACCTGCTTTTTAATAAAAATATTTAACCCATTTACATTTAATGTAGTCATTGATAAAATTCTGTTTAGTCTGCCAATTAATCACTTGTTTTCTCTTTGTCTTATTTATCTCTTTTTCTTGGCCATATTTTGTATTTATCAAAAACTTTAGAATTTTCCATTTAAATTCTTTTATTGCTTTTTTAGCTATATCTCTTTGCATTAATTATAGTTGGTGGGCTCTTGGAGTTATAGTATGCATATTTAATTTATCTCAACCTAAAGTTGATGATAAATTACTTCAGGTAAAATATAGGAAACTTGCAAAATAGATTTGCATTTCCCCATCCTTATGGCTGGTGTTGTCATATATGTTACATCTAGACACATCATAAACCAAATCTCGTGTAATTTTTGTTAAACAACATTGTGCTTTTTTAGAGAAAATAAGAAAGAAAAGAAGAAAGGAAAATATATACTTATATTTATTTATTCACATAGGTATTATTTCTGTTGCTTTGTACAGTTGTTCCTGGGTATCTGTGGAGAATCTCTTCCATCTAGGACATCCCTTGGATACCAAAATCCATGGATCTTCAAGTTCCTAATAGAAAATGGCATAGTATTTTCATATACCCTATGTTACATCATCCCATACATTTAAATCATTTCTGAATTACTTCTAATACCCCAAACAATACAAATGCTATCTAAATAGTTATTATACTATATCATTCAGGCAATAATAATGAGAAAAAGAAACCTGCACATGTTTAGTACAGGCGTAATTTTCTTCCTGAATATTTTCTGACTTCTGATGGTTGAATCTACAAACTCATCACTCACAGGTGTGGAGGGCTGGTGGCACTTCTTTCTACATGCCTGAATTTCTAGCAGGTGGCCTTTGCCTTCAGCTTGAAGCAATTCCCTTAGCATTTCTTGTTGTGTGCTTCTACGGGGGACCAAGTCTCCCCGGGGTTTGTTTACCAGAATGTTTCTTCGTTTCATTTTCACTTTAGAAGGAGAGTTTTGCTAAATATAGACTTATTGGTAGATATTTGTTTTTCTGTCCTCATGTAAAAAAAATAATATTCCCATGTCTTCTGACCTCCACTGTCTCTAGTGAATTTGGTTGTTAATTGTATCAGCTTCTCTGTATGTGACAAGTTGTTTTTTCTGGCTTTTTAAAAATATTTTTTTTTCAATTTAACTTTAGTAGTTTTATTAGTCTGTCCCTCACAGTGGTTTCTTTGTGCTTACCTTGCTAGGAGTTCACTGCCTTTCTTAGGTCTGTTGGTTAATATTTTCCCTCCACTTTGGGAAGTTTTTAGATAATATTTCTTCATGTGACGTTTTTTCCTGTCCTGTTTTCTCTCTTCTCCCAGTGGGATTCTAAACATATGAGCTATAGACCTCTGGATATGGTCTCTGGGGAGCTCTGTCTTTTTTTCTTGCTGTTCTTCAGTCATTAATTTCTTTTTATGTGTCCACAAGTTAACTGGTCCTTTCTTCTGTGTCATTGTCAATCTGCTATTGAGCCTTATCGTGACTTTTTAAAAATTCAGTTATATTTTTTTAGTTCTAGAACTTTCATTTCCATACTTTATATTTCTTAGTTGAGATTCTCTATTCTTCAGTTATTGAGACCACTTTTTCCTTTTATTTTTAAATTCTATTTATAAGAGATGTCTTGAAATCTTTGCTAAATCCAACATCTAGGTCACTTACAGTCAGTTTCTATTGACAGCCTTGTTGCCTGCATACAGATTAGACTTTTCTGTTTATTTGCACATCTAGTAACTTGGGCTTAGAAATTAGACATTGTAAGTGGTATGGGGCAGTGATTCTGAAGTCTGTTGTGTTCCGAGTGTTTATCTATTTTTATTCTAACTTATGGTTAATTCGCCTGGCCTCAGATTACAAACTTTGCACTTTGTGTCATAGCAGCTGCTGAAATCTCTACTTTGTTTTCAGTATTCCAGCTGCTGTTATGCAGCCTACTTTTGTAAACTGCACTTGCCAACATTTATATTTCATTGCAATTTTTAAGAGCCACTTGTCGTAGCTGTTTATGCATTTGGCATTTAACCTGCGCCTGAGTGATGGAGCAATCATGGAAGATTTAGGCTGAGATCACATTTAGACCTGAGGTCTCGGCTTCTCTGGGGTTGCCTAGGGATTTCCTCCTGAGTTTTAGCAATTCTGTCTGTCTGAGGCTCTGTCCTCTGACATGCGCCCAAAGCGCTTGCTTTCTGCCACCCCAGCTGTCCTGGCAGGGATCGCCGTCAGCTAACAAAGCAGCAAACTCCCAGACCTCACCTGTGCAGCTGCAGTTTCCAAAAGGAGATGCCTCCCTGTCCTGTGGGCATGTCGTCTGGCGACATGCATTTTGTTTTCCCTGCATGCATTTTGTTTTCCCCACCTGTGCAGCTGAGCTGTCAGCCGTGCTGTGGGTGGAGTTTATACTTAAGTCCTTTGCTTCCCTCCTTCTGTGGGACCCTCAGTCCCAGAGTCTCCCCTTGAAGGTCCCCCTTGTTCCCCAGTCCTGGCGAGGGTCTCCTATGCCCGCAGAAGGCGGGGCTGCCCGTTACTCCTGCTGCCCGCAGGGGAAGCTCCCGCTGGCCCCAAATGCCACAAACTCACCATTCTTACTCCTCTCCCAGTTGCATTTTAAAAAATACTGTGTTTCCCTGAAAATAAGACAGGGTCTTCTATTTATTTTTCCTCAAGAAGACACCTTGGGGCTTATTTTCAGGGGACGTGTTATTTTCCCCTCAAAGCCTCAGCTTGCAGCACGCACAGGACGGCCGGGACCTGACAGGGGAAGCTGACCCTGTTGGTGGGGCTGCCCACACCTTTCCGGTCACCTCTGGGGTAGCAGCTGTCACAATGGGGCAGTTGAGAAGGGCTGCTCGTCTTCTTTCCCGCTCTGCGACGAGATGCACGGGTTGTGCAGATGCGCTGCGTGGCCACGCCCGTCACTAGGGTTTATTTTCGGGGTGGGGCTTCTATTGCACATATGCTTAGACATCCTGCTAGGTCTTATTTTACGGGTAGGGCTTATTTTTGGGGAAACACGGTAGTATGAACTCTCCCCTGGCTCCTGTCCGTTGTAACCGGCTTTCATAATGTGTAAGTAACTGTTCTGAATACTTTCTCTAGGTGTTATCATTTTATCTGTGGGAGAGTTTGCACCATCACTTCAATTTGCTGCAATTTTTGCCTCCCTCTGTGATTAAAAAAAAGACAACAAAAATCAAAAAACGCCCTTCACAGTAAATGTACCCTCTTTTTTTCCTTTTCTGTTTCATGGTTTAGAGTATTGGCCACACTTCAGAAAGAATTCAAGTCACTTTGGAGAGAGTTAATGTATTGGTTTTTCCTTATTTTTGCTAGAGGCGTTTTGTCTTTCATCATAAATTACGATTCCACACGTGGTAGAACTGTTTGAATATGCCGAGTTTTCAAAAGTTGTTTTTCTCTTTTGTAAATCAGACATGAGTGTTCAATTGCATCAAGAACATTTATGAGCATTGAATTTTATTTTTGTATGGATGCTATTTGGCATATAATATTGTTTTTATCAGTATATTAAAAATCTGAAACCCATCTGCTTTGTAACTTGACTTTCACATTGTTGTTGCAGTTTACGTTTCTTTGATTACTCTTGAGAATGAGTGTTTTCATGTGCTTATGAGCTACTCCAGATTCCTCTTTTGTAAGCTGACTCTGCAAGTGTTTCTATTTCACAGCAAACTTTTAAAAGATATTTGTTATGATTTTTATGTATTCGTCACGTGTGCCATTAGTATTTAGGAGGGTGGTGTACCCCGGGAGGGCGTGGGGGCTCTGTGTCTGCGCCCCCAACCCCCTGCCCTGTGCACCTCCTCCCTCTGGCTGCTCATCTGCCTCCTCTGTAGTTTCCTGCACAGTCAGCCTGCAAATCTAAGTGTTTCCCTGAGTTCTGTGAGGCGTTCTAGCAAATGGCCGGACCCCCCAGGCGGGGTGGTAGGAACACCCATTTCCAGCTGGTCACTTGGAAGCGCTGGAGGCCTGGGCTCGAGACTGCACCTGAAGGGAAGGGTCTGGTGGGACCTAGCCCCGATCTGCCAACTGCCACCTGCACTCACTCTGGGGCCTGTCAGCGTCAGACGGAATCGAAGGACACCGGTTGGCACCCACTGGTGAATGGGTTGGTGTGTGGGGAAAACTCACACATCGGGCAACATCTGGTGACACATGTTTTTGCGTGTTGAGGTGCAGTAGGGGTAAGTAGCTTGTGTTATCCTGCTATTAATACAAACTGATAGGAAGGGCCGATAGTTTGAGATAAATCCTTTTTATTTTAAAATACTCTTAGCAATAGTCTTCTATCCTTATTTTACAAATAATCTTTAAAAATCAGAAATGAATGTTGAAGTTGGCCAAATGGCTTCCAGGCAGTTATTAAATAATCATGCAGTTCATTTTTCTTGGACTTTCTATGACAAATTGTATTAATATATGAATTAATTTTTGTGGAATAAAATATTTTGGTCATCTTTCTGTCATTTTTAGATATATCGATAAATTATATATTTGCTCCTACTCGTTTGGAATTTTAAAATGTTTATTCACAGCGGAGGCTAGTGTGTAGTTTTATTTTTGTGCTTCTAAAATTCTTTTGGTGTCAGGGTTATGTACAATGAACTGGGAAGTTTTCCAGATTTCTATGTGCTGAAATAATTTAAATAGCATGAGAATGATCTCTTTTTGAGTTTTGAAATAACCTGCCCATAAAAATGCCTGCACCTGGCATGTTTTATGAGGTTAGCTCTTAGGCAACTTTAAACATTTCATCTTTTAAATTAATTTTTAACTATATGCCATATATGAATGTACTTTTTTATGTAAAAGTTTAAATACACAGATAAAGCAAAAGTCTCGGATTACCGGGTGCTCTCTCTCCTGCTCCCACGGCAGAAGGAAACATACCCACCCACTGGGAAGGGATTCGTACAGACTTTTCCTACGTATTTGTAAGAACTTACGGAAGTATAAAATTTTCCTCCCTGCAGTATTTCTTTATAAAATTGAATAATTCTGAATCTATATAATGAAACTTGCCTCCTTCTTAATAATGCATTTTAGAAATAATCAAAGACAATAAATGAAAAAATGAAAAAAATTAAAAATCATAAATGATAACTTTTCAAAATGATAAGTCTTAGAAATCTTTCCATGTGAATATGTATGGCTCTGTCTAATGCTGCATTTGGCTATCGTATAATATATGATATGATGGAAATAACCTCAGTCTAATCTCTGATGCTATTTCTTTTATAGTTACTGGCTCATTTTTATTTTCTAGCATATCCTTAACTAAGTTTGGAAACATTTGCTTTTCTAAGATATCTCTAATTTTATCCAGACTTATTCTCTTTTTTCCTCCCTCAGTTCTTTCACTCACTCATTCATTCATTCAACAAACACGAACACTTACTACGCTGTGCCCAGGACTGTTTTAGAGGCTTAGGGTATCTCTGAACAAGACAGACTAAGATCCTGACCTCATGCTGCTAACATTCAAAGATATTCTAAAGTTATAGGTTTGGACTATTTACTAAAATCATACACACTAAAAGAATTAGCCCTAGTTTTTAGGATATTTTTAATGATTATTTGTAAAATTGGCTCCCTATTATTATTTCTGTTTCCATTCTCAGCGTTTTATATTTTCGTTTCCTCTTCCCCTCTGTTTGACGAGAATGTCCATGTTTTTCTAATTCATTTGTCTTTTTTTAAATCAAATTTCACCATAATTGAAAGCCTGAAAACAAAGTTTATGAGTTCAACTCCTTTAAACGGGTTGAATTTTTAATTTACTTTTCTAACTGTGTTGACTTCTCTTTTCTCTTGAATTTTATCTCACTGTTCTTTTCATGGGTTCTCAATTAGAGGTTCAGTTTATTTGCTTTGTCTCTTTATTATTTAAAAATAAAAATGTTTGGGGCCGGGTGTGTTGCTGTGGAAAAGCGTCTGTCACATGTGTGCGTGCATTGCGACAGCCGGTGGCAAACCACACACTCACTCTCCAGGGCGGTGACCCCCTGTTCTCCGCAGGGCTCCGTGACAGTCCCGGGATTAGTGGAAACCACGTGGCTTTCTCCATCGTTCTCCACGGCAAGGAGCCAGGAGGCTGACCCAGGGGGCGGGAGCATCACGGCCCTGGGTGTTGACCTGTCCCCGCAGGTGACATGGCGCACACCTGGTGGCTCATTGACTTCATCGAGGCTGTGCAAAAAGCTGATGGAGAAGACACCTTCCCCAACATCCTCTGGAGAAGAGGAAATGCCTGAAACCAACCTAATTCTTACTCTTTCCTAGTTAAACTGTGGTTAGAACATTTATAGTAGTTTTGTACGAGTCTTACACTTTAGAGCAGGGGTCCTCAAACTTTTTAAACAGGGGGCCAATTCACTGTCCCTGAGACCGTTGGAGAGTGTGTACTGTGGGCCCGGGACAAGTCGGCTGCTAAGCAGGACAGGCAGCCGCAGCAAAAACACCTGGCGGGCCGGATAAATGTCCTAGGAGGGCGGCATGTGGCCCTCGGGCCGTAGTTTGAGGATGCCTGCTTTAGAGATTTTACCATGTTATGTTCCAATGTGCATTTTTTTATGTTTTCCATGGTACTTGTTGGTGGTTTTTTTTTTTTTTTTTTGAGATTACTAAAAGCTATTATTTCTCATGCACTTAATAGGTGCCAGGCAGTGACCTGAGGGCCCCCTCACCTCCTGAAACCCTCAGAACAGCTCAACACACAGCCCCAAGTTTCAACTGCAGACACAGAGACCTTGCGGTGGGACCTCCCCAACCTGGCCGTGTCGTGAGCCGCGGAGAGCTTCTGTCCCCGCTTGGACTGCGGGATTGCAGTTCCAAAGCCTGCGCAGTTCACCACTTAGTTTTAAGAGCACATAGGCATTTCATTTTATTTTGTATTTGACTTTTATTTCTCTCTTTATCCCCTTCTCTGTCGTCTAGGGAGAAATCCTCCAGCTGGTCGTAGAACTCACTGATGACATTTTTTCCAGGGTTCGATTCTGTTCTCCTCCTCTGTTCTCCTTAATGTGGCGATCGTGGTTTCCCACTGAAAGGGTCATTCCCGATTGCAGAGCGCACTGCCGTCTGAAATCTTATTTAAAAAATTCAAAATAGGAACTTAAAATTTTTGCTTTGGGTAGTGCAGTAAGTCTGATTCATAGGAAGACGTGTCTGACTACACAGGTTATTGCTTTTCTCGTGGTAACTAAATCGCTGTGCATACAGGAAGATTTTCCTTTGTCAATTCATCTCTGTAGAGAGCCGCAGTCCGCGGTTACCCGATATTGGATTTGAGATGGGTTCTTGCGGAGATTTTCTTTCAAATCTTTTGGGATCAGGGAATGGTTGGTTTGTACTCTCATTTCATTTTGCCAAGTCAGACGAAGTGTTGAGGGGAAGGCAGGGCTGCTGTTCCGGCGGGAGGCACAGGCTGGCGGGGCACCTTGGCCCTGCGCACACGCTTCTGCCTGGTCGGTGACTTTTGCTTACTGGTCCTGGGGCCCTGGATTGCCCGGCCAACAGCGCTCCCTGAGTGACAGGGACAGGTGACCATTCTCACGGCCTGCCTGGGGTTCCCCAATCCCGCCCTCACATCTTTTGCTTGGTCACTGAGACGCAGTCCGCATTGGGCTGGAGTATTTTGTCCAAGCACTAAGTGCGGCTATTCAGAAAAACGACCGGTGCATGTGTCTAGAACCACCTTGAGATCGGCCTCACTGCTTGGCTAGCACATCGGGTGTTACCAGGGCCTGCAAAGGGCCTTGGGGAACCAGGCGGAGAGCTGTGCACGGCCCACTGCAAATCCTACGGCACTCAGAGAGTGGTTGGAATGTTCTAGACATTATCCAGTGTGACCTCCTCTACAGCCAGATTTGCCAATTCGGATGCCGGCAGCCACCGCGGCTCTGCACCGCTGAGCCACCGGGGTCCGCTGCGCTTTAGCTACTTTCCATGATTAAGCTACTTTCAGCTACTTTCCAGCTACTTCCTCTATGTGAACTGATGAGAATCTGCCTTCCTGGGAGCTCTGCCTCTCGGTCTTGAGCTTTCTGCTCCGGGAGCCATAGAGCACGCCCGGCCTCGCTGCTCCTTGGTGAGCCTCCTGGTACCGTGTTTCCCCGAAAACAAGACCTCCCCATAAAATAAGCGCTAGCAGGATTTCTAAGCATTTGTGCAATCCTAGCAGGATTTCTAAGAGCTACCCTGAAAATAAGCCCTAGTGACGGGCGTGGCTACTCACCGCATTTGCACAACCCATGCATTTCGTCGCGGAGCAGAAAAGAACACGAGTAGCCCTTCTCATCTGCCCCATGAGAGCTCTATGGCTCGACATGAGAGATTGGGGCCAATGGTTCTAAAGGAAATAGAGTCGCAAGAAATTCAGGATGGAATTCGGGGTTTGGAGAGTTAGGATGACGTTCCAGAAGACGACGACTTAACTCTATTTGAATAAATGTAGATTGTTGTACTGCACTTAAAAAAAATAACACATCCCCTGGAAATAAGCCCTAGGGTGTCTTCTCGAGGAAAAATAAATATAAGACCCCGTCCTGTTTTCGGGGAAACACAGTAGTTGGGCCCCAGGAGACAGTGCCGGTCAAACATCTCATCAACTGTTTTTTGCTCCCCTAGTTCCCTGAGCCCGTTGTTTCCTGATCACTCTTCTAAGACGGCGTCCAGGTTCCTAAAGGCTCGTGTAGCCAACGCAATGCTAGTGCCCCTTGCAACTTCTGTTTCATACGGCTCCGCGATGCTCACAGTGTCGCAGAGGGTGGTGAAGCAGGCGGGGCCCTCACCTCCGTCACTTCGGCCCCGCCCCCCCAAGCGCCCTGTGTCCCTGTGGTCAGTAGGCAAGACCATGGGTGCCTTTGCAACGACATCACTCTGTTGACTCAGCTTGACCTTTTGTCCACGTGAACCCCTGCTGACCCAAGCACATGCATCCCGCAGTTGAGCCTTTGGTGTTTTGAGCTTAAGCGCAGGTCACATTCATCCCCGTGTGACTTACCTGTGCGGAGGAAGCCCCTCCCTCCAGGTGAGCAGCAGGCCCTGCGCCGTGCAGGGCAATTCCCATAGGTCGCCTCATTCCGCCTCTCTGCATCTCACGAACCCCAACCAGCAAGGACAGGCGCTGCGGTCCCCTCTACGGGGAGAAGGGCTGAAGGTTTAGAAAAGTCTAAGCTCTCCCCGCCACCCAGCGTGTAGACGGCAAAGCCGGCTTCCCGCTCAGCGGTCCTTCTCAGTCACCCCACGTCCTGTCCTCTGCTTCTGCCCATGCCACTCCTGCCTCTCTCCTGAGCCCCAGGCAGGGGCAGGCAGGACCCTGGGTGTTCCCGTCCTGCCCTGGGCGTGGCTCCTGCAGAGCCCCATGCGGGGTGGTCCCTGCCTGCCCCCCCAGGGCCTCCAGCGGTGACGCTGGCCCCTGCATGCGGGGGAAGCCTTCGCTGGAGCACTGGCACCCCAGGAAACACGAGCCCGGTGTTCTCAGGACTTGACGGCGAGCCATGTTGTCACAGTCCCTGTTCAGGCAAGTACAAGGGCACCACCAATTCTATTAAATACTTGAGGAAGAAAAAATAACAATCTCACACATATTTTCAGAACACAGTAGATGAAGGAACAATTCCAAAGTCATTTTAAGAGTCCAGCACGGCTCTAAAATAAAAACTATGCAAAAGCATTGAAGAAAAAGAAAATTACAGACCAATATCCTGGTGAATCTAGAAATAAATGTTTTAAACAAGAGCTTAGCAAACAAAATCCAGCATCGTACAAACACATGTGCGTACATACACAAATAATGCACTATACATATACATGCATGTACACATACTACACACATACACCATACATACATGCCTACACACACACATCATGGTCAAGTGGAGTGCATCCCAAAATGCAAAGTTGGTTACTATTTATAAATTAATGCATTCGCCACATTAAAAGAGGAGAAAAGTAACATCTCAACACATGCAGATAATGTATTTGACAAAATTCAATACTCATTAATGATAAAAAAATTCTCAGCAAATTCAGAACAGGAATTGTCCTTCCTCAACCTGACAAAAGCATCTCCCTGAAGGGCCGCAGCCACCATTACTCCTGGGTTATGTTTGTCGGTGAGACGTGCGTGTCAGGTTCTGCGTGGCCAGGTGTGGCTGGAGGAGGACACCCAGGCTGGAATGGGGAAAAGATCTTTGCCACTCTCAGGGCCAGAGAAGACACAGAGGGGTGGGGAGTGAGGGAAGAGAGGCACCTGACGGTTGATTAAAGGCTTTATTGAGGCCCAGGGTGCCACACGGGCAGGTTTCTGGGCCAGGCTGAGTGGGTGAATTGGAAGGGACCTAAGCACAGAGACTCCAGGGTCACATGACTGGGTTCATAGGCTTCCAGCAGAAGTCAGGTAGCCAAGTGGTTCAGGGCGCAAGGCCCTATTTACCTAGAGCACAAAGATGGGACCTGCGTGAAGACTGCCTCCAATTGTGGAGGTCCAGGGTGACAGAGCGTGGACAGGAGAAGGCAGAGACTGAGGCAGCATGTGTATGAGTGACAGCTATGGAAGCCAATGGGAAAACATTAAAGGAGTTTCCCTTAGCATTAGAACAAAGGAAAGGCTGTTGGCTCTTAGCACGTTTATTCAACATCGTTGTCAGTCCTAACCAGGGAAATGAGGCAAAAGAATAAAAAAGATAAAAAATAATCAAGATGGAAAGTGAGTGCAAAACTCTTATTTTCAGGTGACATGATTGTCTCCATAGATAATTCTAAGGAATCCTCAAAATTAACTAGAATCATCAGACACCAATCTCAAAAATACTATGTTTACTTGAGAAGATAAAAGACAAAAGAAGTATAGAGGAGAGCTGGAAACTATGAGAAATGACAGCAGATTAGAAAAAGAACCAATGAGAAATTCTAGAAAGAAAAAAAATACTTCAAATTAGAAATGCAGTCAACTAGCTTAGTAGCTGACCAGAGACAGCTTGAGAGATAATTTGTAAAATGAAAAATGTTAGAGAAAACCTCTCCAGAGTGAACCAGGGCAAGCCACGAATATCCAATGTGCAGAGGAGAAGGTGGCAGGGAGGGGCAGCAGGTGGATCTCGATGCGCTGAGCTACAGACCCAGAGGACGGCTGAGATGTAACCAGGTGGAAGCAAAATTTGAAAGGACAGCGACTGAGAATTTTCCAGAACTGACGAATGACATCCATCTCCAAACCTCACACAGCCTAACAGAAAAGAGGGGTGCGGCTGCACGTGTCACCGAGAAACCTGGAACTGGAGATGGAGACAGTGTCGAGAACACGTCAGTGGATGGCAGCCGACTCCTCGGCCGACCAACAGGTGGACCGAGCAGGAGGCGGCGGTGGACACAGCCGCTGCCCCAGCAGAGCCGTCCCTGGAGCATGAAGGTCACATAGATTCCCGCAGACACAACCCAAGCTCACGTCGTCAGCCTGTGTGCACTGGGAGAGATACTAGAGGGCAGGAGAAAGTGGTCCAGCATCAGAGACACAGGATGGGGTGAAGAGCAGAAAGTGGCAAGTGTGTGCACCTGAGTCCCCAAACTGCTGTCTCACCGGTCAAAGTGCGACAGCACCTGACGAGTGTGGTTCTGGTGGGAGGTGTGCTCACACCTGCTTGCTCTCAGCTTCCCAGAGCTTTCGTCGCTCTGCTCTGCGTCTCAAGGAAGTCAGACCAGGCAAGGTGTCCCTCAAGGCAGGGGACCATACAGAAGCTGTTACTTTTCCAGACGTCAAGATTACAGTAATCGAGGCAAGGTCATATTGGCACAAGGATGGACATGTAAACACATGCTGCAGAATAGAGTCCAGAGGTGAAGATTTGCATTATGCCGTCGCTTGATTTACAGCAAAATTGTACTGCAATGTTGGCATTCACGACGAAGTGAGGCAGGAACAGTCTTAGAAATTTGCTGTTATGCCATATGGGAAAAAATTAAAACAGAAGATAAAGTGGCTGATAAACATGTAAACTTGTTCCACTTCATTAGAAATCAGGGGAATACAAATTAGAACCGCAATGGGAGACCAATACCCAGTGGCTAAAATGTAAGAGATGGAACGTACTTAGCGTTGGCAAAGACAGGAAACAATGGGAACTCTAATGTATGCTTGGATGTGAACGTAAATCTGGAAACTGTTTAGCATATCTGCGTGAGCATGGCACATTCCCCGGGACCCTGCAGTTCCACCCTTAGAGTATATCCAGGGACAATTTACGTACACATGCTCTTGAAAATGCACTGAAGACTGTCCAGCACTTTATCACTTGCAATACCTGAAAGCTGGCAACAACTCAAATGTAGATTTGATAAGTTAAGAAACCATAGCTATGCACATCAATGTGTATGAATCTCAAAATGTAATATTGTGTGAAAGAAACCGTCACGAAGATTACACAGGGGGTGGTTGCATTTATATAAAGTAAAAAATAAATGCAGCACTATAGTGTTTAACAATAAATGCCTAAGCAGTGCTAATATAAAAAAATCAAGGAAGCGATGACTATAAAAATCAAAACTGAGATCACATGAAGGAGGAAGGGAGGGGTCATGACCCGAAATGGGCACTAAGGGAGCTTGGGGGGGTGCTAACAATGTTCTGTTGCATGACTGAGTGCTCATACGTGTTCCCTTTATAATAATTTATTACATTGACTATGATCGTTTCTGCACATTTAAGTAAATTTTTTTAAAACAATGATTACAATAGCTTCGTTGTATAATTTGAAGTCAAGTAACGTGATGCTTTGTTCTTTTTGGTCAGTATTGCTTTGGCTATTCTGGGTCTTTTGTTGTTGCGTGTAAATTTTAGGATTGTTTTTTATATTTCTATAAAAAATGACGCTGGTGTTTTGATAGGGATTGGATTGAAGGTATAGATTGCTTTGGGTAGCATGGGCATCTTAACAATAGTGACTCTTCCGATCCGTGAACACGGAATATCTTTCCACTCTTTTGTGTCCTTTTCAATTTCTTTCATTAATGCTTTATAGTTTTCATTGTAGAGATCTTTCACTTGTTTGGTTAAGTTGATTCCTAGGTATTTTATTTATAGCTATTACAAGTGGGACTATTTTCTTGGTTTCTTTCTCAGATTGTCGGCATATAGAAATGCTACTTGTTTCTGTAGGCTAATTTTGTGTCCTGAAACTCTACTGAACTGTCCACCAGTGGATGAATGGATAAAGAGAACACGACACTTATACGCAATGAAATGTTATTCATCCATAAAAAAGAATGAAATTCTGTCATTTGCAACAACGCAGATGGAAGTGTAGGACGTTACGTCACGTAAAATAAGCCAGGCAGAGAAAGACAAAGATTGCATGTTCTCACTTCTATGTGGGAGCTAAAAATATCAACCTCCTGGAGACCGAGAGCAGAATGATAGTCCCAGGTGCTGGGGGGTGGTGAGGGGAGGGGTGGACAACTAGGGGATGGTTAATGGGCACAAAATACAGGAGGAATAAGGTTTAGTGTTCAGTAGAAACATAGGGCTGCTGTAGTTAATGACAATTTATTGCATATTTCAAAGTGACTAAAACACTGGAGTTGGAATGTTGCTAACACAAAGAAATGATAAATGCTTGAGGTGATGGTTACCCCAGTCACCCTTATTGATCATCACCTATTGCATGCTTGTATCTAAATATCACGTGTACCCCATAAATATGTACAACTATCATGCATCCATAAAAATGGAAAATATTTTTTTAAAAAACCAGGCAAGGCCGGGCTTGGTGACTCACGCCTGTAATCCTACCGCTCTGGGAGGCTGAGGCAGGAGGATCGCTCAAGGTCAGGAGTTTGAAACCAGCTTGAGCAAGAGCGAGACCCCGTCTCTACTAAAAATAGAAAGAAATTAATTGGCCAACTAAAAATATATGGAAAAAATTAGCCGGGCATGGTGGTGCATGCCTGTAGTCCCAGCTACTCGGGAGGCTGAGGCAGCAGGATTGCTTGAGCCCAGGAGTCTGAGGTTGCTGTGAGCTAGGCTGACGCCACAGCACTCTAGCCTGGGCTACAGAGTGAGACTGTCTCAAAAAAAAATAAAAACAAAAACAAAAAAACAAAAAAAGCCAGGTAAAATAAAAACCAGTGAAATGGTTAAAATAAAATATAACCAAGTGAACGGTCAGTCAGACAATTTCACAAGGACCCTGCAGAAACTTGCTGTTCAGCACCCCACAGAGTCACCCAGAGGAGGCCGGGGCCACAGAGAGTGAGACAAATCACGCCCATTGTCTTGGGAACAGTGGAACTCTGAATTTGAGAAGGGAGTCCACCCATTCTGAGTTCGTGAGTGCTGGTCACGTCGTTGTGCTAGTGTTCAGTCCTAGTCTGGAAAAGACCCAACTGACTCAATGCTACCTGACATTTTCCTTCTGATAACATCTGTCCTCTGTTTACCTCAGCTCCTTCATTGCTGGTTTGTAGAAAAGAGGAAGAACGGTCTCGATGCAATGTTGTTATTTAAGAATTGAAGCATGCCAAAAAGCGGAACACGCAGACATGCAGACAGCGCCGGCTGTGATGAGTGGGACGTGGCCCCTCTCAGATGCAAGATTCTGCCAGTGAGGCCCGGGTGCATTTCCCCAACAAACCTTCACTTCCCTGAAAAGACCCTTTAGAGAATCTTAGAGGAGCCCATTTCCATTCCTAGAACAAGTGCAATTTTCGTGGATAATTTTATTTCCAAGAGGGAACATTTTTCTAGCACGGGCCCGAATGCGGGGAGCTGTGGCATGTTGGGCCTAACGACAGGCGATGTGAGCAAAATGTATAAATGTTTAATTTTGGCTCAGATAAGCCCAGATGCAAATTTTCCGTTTCCTCGAGCTGTGCAAATACTGATCACTTATGTGATTACGTTGAATAAGGGTCAACTTTTGGTTTAAGAAAACATAACTAAAATATTAAATATTTATGTAGCAGAGTTATTGCAGCAGGAGGCTGAGAGCCACACAGCTTGTGGCTGAGCCATGGCCCCGGCCCCCTCCTGCCAGCTGCTCCTCCAATATCTCTCTTCTGGAGGGGCTGAGGGCAGGATGAGTTCATTTATTATCTAGGGAAAAATAAAGCCAAATGTGGATTTTCCCTGAATCAACTGAGGCTGAAACAGAGGGATTTGAAAATCCAAGCGTTTGAGCAACAGTGCAAATTGCGTCAATTAGTTTGTTTGTATGAACTTGTGTGTGGCCCAATCCCTCCTGTGGCTATGGGGACAGGATAATGACAGTCCTGCTGCTGGTTTGCTCGTTAAAACGCCATCAATCTGGCAGAGAAAAAACGCTGTCAGCTATCACTATACAGTCACCAGCTAGAAGGTACATCTCCAATCTCCGTTCTCTGGACTGGGAATCTGAAGTCTGGACATTCTGCTGGGTTGGCAAAGAGTTTTTTTTTTTTTTTCCTCACTGTGAAAGTAATTCGTTTTTGCCCTTGTCTTATGATGCTTTTGGGAAGAAGAGCCATTGTGGTTAATTTAAAATGTGCATAAAAGGGTCAGATTCTATGCGCACCTATGCTAGAATATAGAGCATGCACACATAAACACACATATATACTTTATGTGTGTTATATGTACATATAAAGATATGCATGTGAAGCATACACACGCAAAGATGTATATATTGTGTATACACACATGCATATGTGTATATATATTTGTGGATATGGATGCATGTGTACACACACCTGCACACTCATGCACACCTCTAGTTCGGGACAGTTCGGACAGAGGGAAAGGTGACCCTAGACAGTGACGCTGATGTGGTGATTGCCGTGGAGTGTCCGATTCTCACGGGAACTGTGGGATCCAAGCCCCGCACAGCCTTGCTCAGCATGTGCACTTCCGGTCCACGGTGTTCTCCCGAGCGTGACGAGAAGCTCTAGCGCTCCCTGACGTGTTCGCAGTCACCAGTTTTATTGCGGGGGGCCGACAGTTTCGGTCAAGATTCCGGAGAGGTGTCCCGACGGCTTCCTTCTTCTGAAGCAAGACTGTGCTCCTGTTGCTAGCCATGGCGAAAGTCTCAAAGGTGGGGACAACCTGGTTGATGAGGAGCCGTTGAAGTCCACGGCGTCGCACGTTTGCACACCCAGGAAGGTCCTAAACTGCAGCTGCGGCGTCGGCGTCCGCAGAGGAGTTTGGTCACCTGGGGGTTGACTGGATCCCACCCCAGCATGGCGCGGCAAGACCCGGCGCTCTGCACCCCTGGGTGTCACCTTCGCACTCCGGGCCTTTCTGCCCCTTTGTCCCCGGGCAGAGCTCAGAGGAAGGAGCCGGCCTGGTGCCCACTCTGTTGTGCAGCTTCTCTGTCCTCTGCTGCGCGTCACAGTACAGCACCTTCCCTTCCACCCCGAGTGCCCTGGAGGGGCGGGCGGGCCCAGAGAGCCGCTGCTGCTCCCGCAAGGTGTCTCCTGACCTCAGGGTCTTCCCACTCGGCTGCGTCCGCATTGACACCTGGGCTCTGAGCATCCACCCAGCATCAGCCACGTGACGAGGCTCCATTGATTGGGTCCTGTCCTGCACCTCATTCGCAGTCCCTGGCCATTCTGGAAGGTTCTCTCCAGGCAGCCACGAAATGACCCATTTATTCCCAAGCCAGGCTGGCATTTCAAAAGCTGTCGAGTTTCCCGGTCTCCCAGCCCGCCTGTCTGCCCGAGAGCCAGGCAGAGTGTGTGTTCCCCGGGCACGGGTGGGCGGTCCCCGAGATGCTCTGTGCTCCACTTGCAAGTGCGAGCATTCGGACGCCGACTTTGCCTGGCTCTTTATGAATTTAATGCTCCCTGGGTGTTCACAGAGGACCCGTCATCAAAGCAGGTGTCGTTTCCGTGTGTTGCGGTTTCCCTCACATATGCTAACTTCGGCTAGGCTTTGGAAATATCAAAGAGCTGGATCTACACGTCCTTTGGCAATTGATGAAGATAATGTTGCGTTTAAATAAGATTTGGAACGAGGGAAAGTGCAATAGAAGTGTTGTGAATAATACATAGGTTTGTTTATAAAGCCTCCTAAACGCTCTCAAAGCCTGTGAAAAGAGTGAAGATTTTCAAGAGGCAAAACTAGAAATTCGACAGTAAGACACCCTCACAAATAATTAATAAGGGCATTTAGAATTTTAAAAATTAATTCGTCGTGGAAATATGCTCCACACTCTATCATAAATATTTTTGGAAATCACGGTGACTTTCCAAGCACGAATCAATCGTGCATGGTTTGCATATTTTAGTGCCGCACAGGAGATCCTCGTTATGTGAACCCCCAGTCAAAGCCCTCTCCTGACAGGTCACGTCACACGTGCCAGCCCCCATTCAATACTGGCGCTGTGAGAATTAGGGATGGCCCCTTAGGGAGGGAACTGACACCAGGATGTTTCGTGATGAGCGGCAGCTACGGCGAGTTTCAAGCCCAGCTGCAACACGGTATGATAATGCCTCAAAACTAAGGGTGTGACTTTCTCCCTTTCATAAGTTTAGTCACTGTCACTTCATTTTAGTGATGTAAATGTTTTTTAACTTTTTTCAGATTTAAAAAAATATTTGCAAGAATAGTCCAAAGACTCTCATCTGTTCATTACTCAGGTTCATCAACTTTTAATATTTTGCCATATTTACTTTATCGGTCTTTCTTTAAGAATCTACAATGATATTAACAGATTATTATTATAATCTGCTTTTAATCTATTTTTATCTTTTGGTTCAAAATCCTTTAATATCATTATTAATTGCCTCCTGCTTGGTCAGTAGTTGTCCCATCAAACCGGTTTCTCTGTGCTTTGACATGCCCCAATACCTTTTAGACCGTATCTTTATTTTCCTGCATAAAAATATGTTGCAGGCTCAACTTACATTCCTGACTCAGCCTTGGAATCAGTCATTTGTCTAAGCCACTCACTCTTTTAGTAGGAAACAGTATTTAGAAACCAAGATCCATGCACAGTGTGGGCTCGTTACTCACGGAGTGTCATTGAATCCCGGTCTCTTTGCAAACAAAACAGGGAAACATGCACACCTGTCCATCTGCCTGTCTTTTTTACCTATAATCCCTAAAAGTCATGAGTGCATGCTTTAACCCCCAACTCCCACCAAATATGATGGGATTCTTTACAGCCAGCCCAGGTTTGGCACCCCTCATCAGGTTCTGCACGTCTCACATGACAGAGCTTACCGCCTCCTAACCTCCAGCCACTTTACTTGGTACCGGACCTGGCGTACGAATAGCCCTTCTAATCACCCTTCTCCCGTGTTCAGCTCAAACGCTGCTACCCCGCTTCGAGCCCCCGAACACTCCTACTTAGAAAGTTTGGAGGGATCCGCTGCAGTTAGACCGGACCTCTCTGATTCCCCACTTTCTCCCCCAGATCGTAGCTGGTGCATCGATGGCAGTAGCTATGATAGAGATGGCCACGGGAAAACAGGACACACCGTTGTCACGGCCGCTCATACCGTAGAGAGCGCTCCTTACCGTCTGTCACCTCTGCTCAAAAGACAGAGCTAATCGCCCTGATTAGGGCCTTGCAATTGGGTAAAGATCAGACACTCAACATTTGCACTGACCCTAAGGATGCTTGTCGCACTCTACATGCTCACGCAGCTGTCTGGAAAGAGCGGGGACTTCTCCATACTCAAGATGCTTCTGTCAAACACGCCAGTGTCATCATGCAACTCACACGGGCAGCTCGGTTACCCAAGCTGGCCGTCACTCACCGCAAGGCACCAGTGCTCGCAGTCCCTGAGGCCCCAGGACACCTCGGGGCAGACAGGGAGGCCACGGGCAGCAACTCTTCCTTTTCCAGTCACTCGAGCCATTTCCATTCAAACACTGTCCCCAAACTACTCTACTGAAGAAAGCACCCGATTTATAGAATCGGGGGCTGTTTGCAATGGACCCTGGCTTTTCTACAAAGGCAAATTTGTCTTACCTACTCAACCAGAAAACTCCATCCTTCACCACACTTGCAGCTCACTTCACGCTGGGAGTCGGCCCTGAAACCCCTCCTGGCCTCCCTGCTCCGCTGTCAGACCTTAGCGGTGAACGGAAGCACATGGCACAGGACCGTTCTGTTTGCCGATGAGTCAGCGCTCAGGGCCGCCGCCACCCTCCTCCTCCTCCGCACCAGCTCTGAGGTCACCTCCCTGGACAGGATTAGCGGCTGGACCTTACACATGTGCCCCACACCAGGGACAGAAACACCTTCTAACTCTGCTTGGACACATTTGCAGGTTGGTCAGAAGGTTTCCCTACTAAAGCAAAACGGGCCTCTGAAGTCACCCGAGATCGTATCCAGGAAATAATTCCCCGCCTTGGGCTCCCAGCGTCTCCCCAAAGCGATAACGGCTCTGCTGTTACCCTCAGATGACCCGGCTGTGAGCCCAGTGGCTCCACCCGAGCCCTCCGCCTAACGGAGCTCACCTCGGTCTCCAGGGAGCGACGTCCGCCCTGGCCCGGCTGTGCCACTCGCTCCCTGCACCCACGCTTCATCTCGCCCCGGCCGGGCCGTGGGAGCGTCTTCCCGTGGCCCCCGCCTGCGATCCCACCTTCCGGTTACCCACTAACTGCCTTGGGTCACGGTGCCCACCCGAACCCCTTCCCACTGAAGCAACCACCCAATTTATACAAACGGGGGCTGTCTGCAGTGGACCCCGGCTTCCAGGGTTAAGAAAGCACACGCTTTCCTAAACCCCATCATGTGACCCCGACCTGACCCAAACAAACTGCTCTGAAACTAACATTTCGCCCCCACCTCCACAACCTCGCCCCTTCAAGGGACGCGACTTTTGATTCCAACGTAGGAATATCGACCACCAGGAATGCAGAAACACTGAAACCCCTCAAGCCCACGTCTTAGGGCGGAAGCTGACGGTTTCTTATTTTGGTTGGACGTATCACCTCTCCTGAGTGTAGCCCTTGCTACCTCTGCTGGCTGGTCTCGCTTTAAGCTCTACTTGTAAAGGCAGAGAACACCTTAGAGACCACCTTACAGCACCTTATTTCAATGTACCTATGGACATTCGTCTGAATTCCCAAAACCGAACTTATTTTCTGCGTGGATCGAGTGCTTGTCTCTGCCTCCCTCCCGGCTAACTGGAACACGCGCCTCCCAACCTCACCCTTGCCGTGGACACTTCGCCTCTGCCCGCTCCCTCCCCTCACCCGCCCCCTCGGGCCACCGAGCCCAGCGGGATGCCTTTGTCGTTCTCTCGGTAATTGCAATAATTACCAGACTGACTGCCGCCACCGCGGGCTTGCTTAATTCGATCTTTTCAACACAGAAATTGTCTTTAGAAATAAGCCACTTAACCATAGAATCGGCCCAACAAATGACTGTGGCACAGCAACAATAAGCCCCTGGCAGAGCTGCCTCCCGGAGCAGAGGGGCACCTGATCGCTTCAGGCCCAGCACGGAGGCACCTGCGCCCTGCTGGGGAAAGGCTGCCGCTTCCTTGTTAACCGGTCGGAGAAAACGCAAACTCACCTTCAACACATTATAAAGGGGCCTAATACGCTTCACCAGCGGGAAACTTCTGGCGCATTTGACTGGTAGGGTTTTAAAATCCACCTGTGGTCCTGGTTCTGGTGGTCAGCGCCCCTGCTGGGGCCCTTGCATTCCTGCTTTTTGCTCTCGTTTTCGGACCCTGCATTTTCTGCTGCCTGGTAACGTTCATGCAAAACCGAATTCAGGCCTTCGCTGTCTCTCTCCAGCGAAACCCCACCCTGCCTCTACTCTAGCCATCAAGACCACCCGTTTTCAAAAAACCCCTTCCCCTTAATGGTTCAGATAAACTGTCCCCATAAAAACTTCTCAATGACCCTTCTCAGCAGGAAGCAGTTACAGAAGAAAGAGACCTCCGCCTGGTTTCCCAGCTTCTGAGTTCATTAAAATGGAAATTTTCACTTTTACCAAAGAAATGGGGGGAATGAAAGGGCAATTGGTCTTGCTAGTGAAATAACAGAAAAAACCACTTTCTCTCTCTCTCTCTCTTCACCCCCCTACCCGCAGCTGACAGCACCCTGCAGGGCTCCAGGCTCTGTTTTCACAACATCTAAAAGGAGCCCAGCAGAAAGAAAGGAAACATAAATTTTCTTCTTTTAGGATCTCTAGACCTATTGGCTAAAGCTGCCTTTTAAGAATCTGCTTTTATGGCCTCTAGGAGCTCTTGGGAAGTCCCTGAGTGGACGGCAGGGGTGTAAATTATGGGCTTCATTTCCTGCCCAAAAATAAACCTCAAGGGCAGCATGTGTGACAAGGTCACATGCACCTGATGAGCCAGCGTGCACAGGAGAGGCAGCCGCTGCTGTCGTCTGCTGCTGCTCACGGCGCCCTGCGAATCTGGCTACAGCCGCAAGTCATCTTCACCACTTTTTACAACCCCTAAATAAAAGGTCTGAGTAGCCGGCTTTCTAGCCAGCACACTCTTCCTCTTTCTCTTTCCTGTTGGCCCTTTTCCATCTGGGAAATGAGAATAAACTTTTTTCTTCTTTCTTACCTAATCTCAGCGTGAGAAATTTTTCTCTATCCGTGTAGTGGGCTCCTTGTAAGCCTCCACACTAGCAGTGCCCATGGAGGGAGCTCACCCTCCTGACTCCTGTGTTGTGATCACGCCAGGCTGAGCAGGTGCCATGGAGGGAGCTGACCCTCCTGACTCCTGTGGTGTGATCACGCCAGGCTGAACAGGTGCCATGGAGGGAGCTGACCCTCCTGACTCCTGTGGTGTGATCACACCAGGCTGAGCAGGCGCCATGGAGGGAGCTGACCCTCCTGACTCCTGTGGTGTGATCACACCAGGCTGAGCAGGTGCCATGGA
>VSMD01026505.1:0-10572 GCA_008750895.1 Mirza zaza
GAGAGGAGAGGAGAGGAGAGGAGAGGAGAGGAGAGGAGAGGAGAGGAAAGTGAGATGTACACCATCTGGGGGATGGTCATGCTGGAAACTTAGACTTGTGGGGGGAGGGGGGAAAGGGCATTTATTGAAACCTTAATATCTGTACCCCCATAATATGCCAAAATAAAAAAAAGAAAAGAACAAATTATGCAAATTTAAAAAAAGAAAAGAAAAGAAAAAGAGAAAAAGTCCTGTAATTAAATAGTGTTGATGGTTATACAACCCTGTGAATGTACAAAGGTTCACACAGAACTGTACATTTGAAAAGGGAGGACTTTATGGAATGTGAGTTACATCTCAATAAAGCTGTTATAAACCACAAACAACGTGATGCCGGAAGCTGTGGGGGAGCAGGCAGGCTCCTCCCAACTCCAGAATGGCCTGTGTGGGCGATGGCAGGGGAAGCCCTCTAAACACTCTCACCCTTGCCCCAGAAAGGAACCCCCAAAATTTAGTCTAAAGAAAAACACACACACAGCTGGGCATGGAGGCCTGCAGCTGTGGGATTTCTAATCCTAAACAAAGGAAAACTCGTTCAATGGCTTGGGAACATCCTAAAAACATGCACAAGGTTGTGTTTGGTTGATCTGTTTCTAGGAGAAATGGGCCACCATTTTCTGCAGCTTTCAAAGGCATCTGAAAACTGAAAAGGTCAAGAGACAGCAGCACCTCTTTCTCCATCCCTCCCACACCTGCCCTGTGGATAGGGGACCAGACCCAAACAGCCAAGAACTAAAGCCAAATAGAAAGAACGTAGGCTCCAAGCCAGACAGGCACATAGAATGCAGCAGAACAATCCCCAGCTGGTCAAAGGGCACTTGGAAGGCAGAATTGCAGGGGAACTCTGCACCGATGTGCCTGGAATTGGAGGCCGGCCACGTTCTTCTCCGCAAAACTCACTCCCTCAAGCCTGAGGAAGCTGGCAGGGCAGAAACTTATATCGAGGCTCCATAAAGATCTCTCACAGGCCAGGCTCGGTGGCTCACGCCTGTAATCAATCCTAGCACTTTGGGAGGCTGAAGCGGGATGATTACTTGAGCTCAGGAGTTCAAAACCAGCCTGAGCAAGAGCAAGACCCAATCTCTACTAAAGATTAGGGGAAAAAAATTAGCCAGGTAACTAAAAATAGAAAACATTAGCTGGGCATGGTGGTGTGTACCTTAGTCCCAGCTATTCAGGAGGCTGAGACTGGAAGATTGCTTGAGCCCAGGAGTTTGAGGTTGCTGTGAGCTAAGTTGACACTAGGGCATTCTAGCTCAGGCAATAAGGCGAGACTCTGTCTCAAAAAAACAAACAAACAAACAAACAAAAACTACAATGAGGTCCCACTATACACCTATTAGAATGGCAGGGGAAAAAAGTGTTTTTGAGACAGGGTCTCACTCTTTTGCCCTAGAATGCAGTGGTGTCATCATAGCTCACTGCAACCTCAAACTCCTGTGCTCAAGTGATGCTCCTGCCTCAGTCTCCCGAGTAGCTGGGACTACAAGCGCACACCACGACACTTAGCTAATTTTTCTATTTTTTTGTAAAGACGAGGTCTCGCTCTTGCTCAGGCTGGTTTCAAACTCCTGGCCTCAAGTGATCCTCCCACTTCAGCCTCCCAAAGTGCTAGGATGACAGGTGTGAGCCATCAGGCCCCACCCAGCATGGCTAAAATTAAAAAGAGCATGCCAAGTGTTGACAAGGAAGAAGAACTAGAATTCTCATCCACAGCCGTTGGAAGCATAAAATGGCACAACCACTTTGGCAAAAGTTTGGCAGTTTCTTAAACAATTATTTTATTTTTTTTTTTTTTGAGACAGAGTCTCACTTTATTGCCCAGGCTAGAGTGAGTGCCGTGGCATCAGCCTAGCTCACAGCAACCTCAAACTCCTGGGCTCAAGCAATCCTGCTGCCTCAGCCTCCCAAGTAGCTGGGACTACAGGCATGTGCCACCATGCCCGGCTAATTTTTTCTATATATATTAGTTGGCCAATTAATTTCTTTCTATTTATAGTAGAGATGGGGTCTCGCTCTTGCTCAGGCTGGTCTCGAACTCCTGAGCTCAAACGATCCGCCCATCTCGGCCTCCCAGAGAGCTAGGATTACAGGCTTGAGCCACCTCGCCCGGCCTTCTTAAACAATTAAACAGTCATCTACTGTAAGTACAACCACCATACCCCTCACAGTTACTCATATTTACCAACAAAAGCATAGCCCCTACAAAGACTTGAAAAGGAATATTCGTAGCAGTTTTCTCATGTGACAGCCAAAACTGAAAACAACCCAACTGTCTAGCTCCGGATAGAACAAACTGGTATACCCTGGTATATCCGTATACTGGTGACCACTGCTCAGCAATGAAAAGGAATAAACTATTGATACATGCAACCACATGAATGAATCTTAGAACAAGCATGCTGGGTGAAAGAGGCTAGACCAAAAAAGGGTTCACACTACTGTGCGATTCTGTTTTTATAAAATTCTAGAAAACGCAAACAAAAGCAATCCTTGGGCGGAAAACAGTTCCAGAGCCTTCCCCACCCACCCAGATGGCTGGTCTCCTCAGCCCCTAGGTTGCCGCATCCCAGGGCCAAATGGCCTGAAGCCACAGCTCCCTGCCACTCTGGCCCACAAGACCAGGTCTTCCCAAACACACCTCCTCCCAATGCCCCGACAATCCTCCGGTTCCTCTCAGCTCAGAAAGCAAATCAGGGGTTACCTGGGGATAGAGAGGCTGGAGGAGGGATTAGAGCACAAAGGAACCCTCCCTCCTGGGTGATGGGTATGTTCACTATTTTCATTGTGGTGGTGCATTCTCAGACCTATGCAGGCAGGTTTGGTTCCAACCACTGCAAAATCTTCCATAAAGTGAATATTGCAATAAAGCGAGTCACATTAATTTTTTGGTTGCCCGGTGTGTGTAAAAGTTATAGTCTACTAAGTGTCCATGAGCATCATGTCTGAAACTGTACATACCTTAATTTAAAAATACTTTAGTGCTAAAAAAAAATGCTACCTATCATCTCAGCCTTCTGTGGGTCATACTTTTTTTGCTGATGGAGGGTCTTGCTTTGATTTTGGCTGCTGCTGACTGGTCATGGTGGTGGTGGCTGAAGGGTGGGGTAGCTGTGGCAATTTCTTAAAATAAGACAACAATGGGTTTGCCGTAATAATTCACTCTTCCTCTCATAAAAGATTTCCCTGTAGCATGCGATGCTGTTTGATAGGATTTGACCCACAGCAGAACTTTCAAAATTGGAGTCAGTCCTCTCAAACCCTGACACTGCATTAGCAAGTAAGTTTACGTAATATTCTAAATCCTTTTTTGTCATTTCTACAACGTTCACAGCATCTCCACCAGTTGATTCTATCTCAAGAAACCACTTTCTTTGCTCATCCATAAGAAGCAACTCCTGATCCACTCGAGCTTTACCATGAGATGGTAGCAATTCAGTCACATCTTCAGGATCCATCTCTAATTCTGGTTCTCTTGCTGTTTCCACCACATCTGCAGTTATTAAGGTTGGTGCAAAAGTAATCATGGTTTTAGCACTGTTGAAATCTGCCGTTTGATATTGGTATACATTCTTAAATAAATGTGGTTATGTTATATACCATTTTAATGCACACTTCTCACTTTATTTTTTTTGCTAATGACTTATTACTTGCTGTTTATTTTATATTTATTTTAGACTACGGGGATTATGTTAAACAAAAAGCAAATTCGAGTGATTTTCTTATTCAAGTTCAAAATGGGTTGTAAAACAGCAGATACAGGCCGGGCGCAGTGGCTCACGCCTGTAATCCTAGCACTGTGGTAGGCCGAGGCAGGCGGATTGCTCGAGGTCAGGAGTTCGAAACCAGTCTGAGCAAGAGCAAGACCCCGTCTCTACTATAAATAGAAAGAAATTAATTGGCCAACTAATATATATAGAAAAAATTAGCCGGGCATGGTGGCGCATGCCTGTAGTCCCAGCTACTCGGGAGGCTGAGGCAGGAGGATCGCTTGAGTCCAGGAGTTTGAGGTTGCTGTGAGTTAGGCTGATGCCATGGCACTCACTCTAGCCTGGGCAACAAAGTGAGACTCTGTCTCCAAAAAAAAAAAAAGAAAGTTCTAGATGGTATCTTCTTCCATAAGGCTGTTTTGTCTACACTAAAAATCTGTTCGGCGTGGCCACCTTCATCAATGATCTTAGCTACATCTTCCAAATAACTTGCTGCAGCTTATCCATCAGCATTTACTGCTTCATTTTGTACTAGTATGTTCTAGAGACAGTTTCTTCCCTTAAATCTCATGAACCAACCTCTGCTAGCTTCAAACTCTTCTTCTGCCGCTTCCTCAGCTCTCTCAGCCTTCACAGAATCGAAGAGAGTTAGGGCCTTGCTCTGGATTAGGCTTTCCCTTAAGGGAACACTGTGGAACAGACCACTAAACTTCTCTCCATATCAGCAATAAGGCTGTTTCACTTTATTATTTGTGTTTGTTGGAGTAGCACTTTTAATTTCCTTCAAGAACTTTCCTTTGCACTCACAACTTGGCTAACTGTTTGGCACGAGAGGCCTGGCTTTCGGCCTGCCTCACTGTAGACATGCCTTCCTCACCAGGCTCAATCATTTCTAACTTTTGGTTTAAAGTGAGAGATGTGTGACTCTTCTTCCTTTCATTTAAATAGCTAGAGGCCAGAGGGTTATTAACTGGCCTAGTTTCAACATTGCTTTGTCTTGGAGAATAGGGATGCCCAAGGAAGGGAGAGAGACTAGGAGTGACAGTCAGTGGAGCTGTCAGAACACAAAACATTTATGGATTAAGTTTGTCATCTTAAATGGGCATGGTTCATGGCACCCCAAAACAATTACATCAGTAACATCAAGAATCACTGATCGGCCGGGCACGGTGGCTCATGCCTGTAATCCTAACACTCTGGAAGGCCAAGGGCCGAGGCGGGCAGATTGCTCAAGGTCAGGAGTTCGAAACCAGCCTGAGCAAGAGTGAGACCCCGTCTCTACTATAAATAGAAAGAAATTAATTGGCCAACTAATATATATAGAAAAAATTAGCCAGGCATGGTGGCACATGCCTGTAGTTCCAGCTACTCGGGAGGCTGGGGCAGGAGGATCGCTTGAGCCCAGGAGTTTGAGGTTGCTGTGAGCGAGGCTGACGCCACGGCACTCACTCTAGCCTGGGCAACAAAGCAAGACTCTTTCTCAAAAAAAAAAAAAAAAAAAAGAATCACTGATCACAGATCACAATAACAGGAAAAATTAAATTATTGCTAGAATTACCAAAATGTGCCACAGAGACACGAAGTGAACACATGCTGTTGGAAAAATGGTACTGACGGACTTGCTTGAGGCCAGGTTACCACGAAGCTTCAATTTGTAAAAAAACACAGTATCTGGCCGGGTGCGGTGGCTCAAGCCTGTAATCCTAGCTCTCTGGGAGGCCAAGGTGGGCGGATCGTTTGAGCTCAGGAGTTCGAGACCAGCCTGAGCAAGAGCGAGACCCCATCTCTACTATAAATAGAAAGAAATTAATTGGCCAACTAATATATATAGAAAAAATTAGCCGGGCATGGTGGCACATGCCTGTAGTCCCAGCTACTTGGGAGGCTGAGGCAGCAGGATTGCTTGAGCCCAGGAGTTTGAGGTTGCTGTGAGCTAGGCTGACGCCACGGCACTCACTCTAGCCTGGGCAATAAAGTGAGACTCTGTCTCAAAACAAAAAAAACACAGTATCTGCAAAGCACAATAAAATGAGGTATGCCTATATATGTCAAAACTGATCAAATTGAATACCATAAATATATGAAGTTATATAACCTGGGATGAGTTTCCTGGAATTCGGCCAATTTCTGCATCAAGTACAATGAAGCCGCCCAGGGGCTGAAGTTTGGTCCCTATGCTGGAAGCAGGTGCCCCAGGGGCTCCAAACACTACCTCTGTGCCCACACATCCTGCAGCCCAAGCAAAGTGGTAGGGAGCTGGCCAGATGGACCTAGGAGCTCCAGTTAGGGCGTCACTAAGAGCCCCACCCACCCAGCATACAGCCTGAGAGGTCCTAGTGTCTTCACCTGCAAATGGAGGGTGAACTGTGGAGCTGAGAGCTCCCTACCCTCTTCTACAGACTGCAGTAGAGAGCTCCCGAGTCTCAGACAGCTGAAGGAAACAACCAAGGTCAAGATTCAGGAAGAAAAACCAAGTTTGGCATTTGCTGAAAATGATCTCCCTACTCATCCAGATCATCACTAGGCTGAAGTCCCCCCCAACTGAAATGAAAACTTCAGCTCAGGGAAAGACACTGTTAAGATAATTCAGATACAAGCTCCAGGCTGGCAGAAAATATTTACAAAACACATACCTGATAAATGACTTATATCCAAAATACACAAAGAACTCTTAAAACTCCACAATAAGAAAACAAACAACTCAATTAAAAACTGGGCCAAATGGGCGCAGTGGCTCAGGCCTGTAATCCCAGGGCTTTGGGAGACTGAGGTAGGAGAATCACAGGAGTTCAACACCAGTGTGGGCAACATTTCAAGACTGTGTCTACAAAAAATGTAAAATTAGCCAGGCGAGGTAGCACTCACCCGTAGTCCCCATTTCTGAGCGGGCTAAGTGGGAGGATTGTTCAAGTGCAGGAGTTTGAGGATGCAGTGAGATATGATTGTGTCACCGCACTCTGGCCTGAGTGACAGAGAGAGACCCCATGCTTAAACGGGCACCTCATGTAAGAAGATATGCAGATGACAAATAAACACGTGAAAAGATGCTCGATATCTTATGTCATTAAGAAACTGCAAACTATTATGACCTAAACCCAAAGCAATGACAATGCCAAATGCTGGTGAGGATGTGGAGAAACAGGAACTCTCATCGCCGCTGGGAGAATGCAAAGCGGTACAGCCACCTTGTGATGACAGTTTGGCAGTTCCTTACAAAACTAAACACATCATTCAATTAATTCTATTCTGCTCTATTAAACAGACCAAAAATACATGTAAAAACTTAGAAGGTACATGGAAGCAAGTGAAAGCAAAATCAAGTAACAAGGGAATGATAGCTGGATATGACTGAATTAAGAATACTAGTCATAGGTTTCAGTTAATGACTTCGGGCTGGTTTAAGAGTGTCACCACTTCTAAGAGCCTGGCTTTTTACAAGACACAAGACACAGTGAGGACTGCCTGGGTCCATGGCAGAAGGATGGAATATCACTCGGGCAGGAGCTACTTTCCTGAGACATCACAGAGCATCACAAGCAATTCAGCCGTTAAAGCTGAGCTCCAAAGACATGTTACACCTGAGTGAACACAGCAACTAAACAGCAAAGAAACACAAAAGACATAAAGTTTGGCATTCACTGAAAATGACGGCCACCAGTGACAAGGCTAACGCCTTCACCCACCGCAACACCCACGGCCATTTGAACCGTTTTTGCCAAGCAGCACCTGGGCGCCCAAGCGCTAGTGGACTATTGAGCTGGCCCAACACGAGGCTGGAACTGGAAGCCTGGGGACTGTCAACAGCCGGAGGGAGGGGCAGCTTCTATCATCAGCATGCCCCTGCTGGTGGCTGAGCTGCTCCAGGACAGGGAAGACTGGGGTAGAGGGTCCAGACCCCCCGCCCCCAATGTGTTTTCCAGGCCCCTTTCCTTGGGTGAGTGCAAAGCACGCGTGCCATGCACCTTCCCGGTCCCAGCAGACCAGTCTAAGGGGCAAGCACCTCAGGGCCTTTTACCAGACCTGAGGGTGGGCTCATGGGCACACACCCAGCTACACCAATGTCGTGGCCCTCATGGCTTCTCAGGGACTCCCTTTCTCTTAGTCACCTACAGGCTCAGGGAGGCTACCAGCCTTCTGAGTTTAAGAGACCACATTATACCTCAGACTTTTTGTTTTTTTAACAAACTACAACCAATAGTGTAATAGACTTAGACTTTTAATCCCACCCATTCAGAAACCAAAACCAGCCAGGCACCCTGTTAGCAGCAGGCCATTTCCCAGGTAACTGGCACACAGTTCTGTCTGTCGGGTTGCTGCTGTCTCACTGCATGCCCACCCCCGCTAGCAGCCTTTGCCCAGGGTCAGGGCAAGCAGTAAGGTGTGGAGAACTTAGTGTCAGAGACCAGGTTCTAGTGTCCACTTTGCTAAACCATGGGCTTGTTGCTTATGCCCTCAGTTTCCCCATCTGTAAAACAGGGGACAATTCCTGTGCTTTCCAGGACACAGGGGCCCCCCTTCCACGCTGTCAGGATGCTCTGCTCCACAATACATCAAGAGGGTGGAAAAATAAGTTTTGCAAAAACCATTATTTTTGCCAGATATTTCAACTTCCAGTCTGAGAGCCACCTCTCCAATTCAGATTAAAATTCTGACTTGCCTAACATCCCTAATGCCCAATCAGTCGTGCAGGGCCTTGGGGCAAGCATCACACAACCTCCCAACGCTCAGGTCCTAAACATGCTTCAGATGGTCACTGTCACGCCTGCTGGACGCTGGCCTGCTGCAGCCTCTGTCCCTGAGGCCTGAAGGGGGTCAGTGCAGGACACAAAGGGGTTTGGGCTGTTTGGCATGGCCATGCCACGGCCTGACCCACAGGAGGCCTGGACAGCAAGAACCTGCCCCTGACATGGGACAGAGTAAAGCCACAGGAGAACACTTGGGTGGGCAGAGCGGAGGAGGACACAGCAGGGCCTCCGTGGAAGGAGCACTGGCTTCACTGTCGCTCAGGGGCTTTTTGTTTCCGTCCTCTGTCACAGATAAATAACCTTCGGAAATGAGAATTCAGAGAAAGGAAGCCACGGCCGTGGCCTGGTGGGAAGAACTAGCAAATGAAGCGTCAGGAGGTTTGTGGCTTCCACTTACCAGCTGCGTGACCCAGAGCAAGTAATTCCACCTCTCAAAACCTGCTTCCTTGTCTATAAAAAGAGGTGTGTCCATATGTAAAAGCATGAAGTCAGACCCGTACCTCACATCGTACCTAACAACTAACTCAAAATAGGTCAAACATCTAAATATAAGAGCTAAAACTATAAAACTCTTCAAAGAAAACATTAAAGTATATCTTCGTCACTTTGGATTTGGCAATGGTTTCTTAAGACATGGCAACAAAAGCACAAGCAATCAAAAAAAAGATAAATTGGACTTCATAAAAATAAAAAACTTTTTGTTCTTCAAAAGATACCACCAAAGGTAAAAATACAACCCAGCGAGTCAGACAAAATATTTGTAAATCATAAATCGGAAACTACCAAAACAATCTCTTTTTTTTGACAGAGAGAATCTCGCTCTGTCTCCCTGACTAGAATGCAGTGGCATTATCATAGCTCAGTGCAACCCCAAACTCCTAAGCTCAAGCGATTCTCCTGTCTCAGCTTCCCGAGTAGCTGGGACTACAGCTGCAGGCCATAACACTTGGCTAGTTTTTCTATTTTCTGTAGAGAAGAGGTCTCCCTTTTGCTCAGGCTGGTCTCAAACTCCTAAGCTCAAGCGATCTTCCCACCTCACCCTCCCAAGTAGCTGAGACTACAGGCACATACCGCCATGTCCGGCTGATTTTTCCTTTTTATAGAGATGGGGTCTTGCTGTGTTGTTCAGGGTGCTCTCAAACTCCCGACCTCAAGCAACCCTTCTACCTCAGCCTCCCAAAGTGCTGGGGTTACAGGTGCAAGCCACTATGCCCGGCCAGGAGATGTTTTTTGTTTGTTTGTTTGTTTTTTATTATTTTTTTTTTATATATATAAATGAAACTATTACTGGTGCCAGACCAGGGACAGTGTTCCTTACCCATCATGCAACCAAGATACCTCGGCTGCGAGGTCCCACTACTTGCCTAGGAAGGCAATGGTCCCCCTCTGGTCTGTCCCGGGGAAGCAAATTCTGTAGGGCTGGATTCAGTTTAGGGCACTGGTGTTTTCTTTCCTCAGGAGATGTTTTTTAATGCGGATTCTGTAACCTGGCACAGGACCTCATACGACTATCACAAGATGACAGCAGGAATAGGTAATGTTTATTTAGCTCCTAATGTGTGCCAGGCACTGGAGCAAAAAACTTCATGTGCTTAATCGTTTAATCCTCATGACCAATAAGCACATGCAAACATCACTAATTATTAAGGAAATGCAAATTAAAACTACAATGAAATATCATCTCACAACCATTAGGATGGCTACTATCAAAACAACAGAAAATAGGCTGGGCGCGGTGGCTCACGCCTGTAATCTTAGCACTCTGGGAGGCCGAGGCGGGCAGATTGCTCGAGGTCAGGAGTTCGAAACCAGCCTGAGCAAGAGTGAGACCCCATCTCTACTATAAATAGAAAGAAATTAACTGGCCAACTAATATATGGAAAAAACTAGCCAGGCATGGTGGCGCATGCCTGTAGTCCCAGCTACTTGGGAGGCTGAGGCAGCAGGATCGCTTGAGCCCAGGAGTTTGAGGTTGCTGTGAACTAAGCTGATGCCACGGCACTCACTCTAGCCTGGGCAACAAAGCGAGACTCTGTCTCAAAAAAAAAAAAAAAAAAAAAAAAAAAAAAAAAAAACAA